>JAXCGZ010002872.1:0-12500 GCA_037179515.1 Halocaridina rubra | reverse complement strand
TTTTCTATAATGGCTGCTTCAAGTATCTTTCTCCTATATTGGCAATTACTCTTATATAGCAATGAGGACTCACTCCAATTAATATGGTGACCAGTATCTCGCATATGCACAAATAAAGCAGAACTTTCAACACCATATCGCACTGCTCTTTTATGCTCAGAAATTCTCTGGCCTAGCGAACGACCAGTTTGACCTATGTAAGATTTATCACAGGAACAGCAATCAATTTTATAAATCCCTGCTTCTACAGCTCTTTTTATTTTGATATGCGTTAAATTGTGAAGAACCAATTGTTTTGGGATAATTAAATATGAAAGGATTACTTCTGCCTAATTGGTCACTAATAGGGTATTTTAATTGTATTAGTAAAGTTTATTTTTGACTGTTCTGTCGGCCCATTATAAAATATTTTGTTTGCTTTGTTAATTGCTTTTTCGATTACATACGCGGGATACATGAGACTTTCTAATTGTTGGCGGATTAATTTGAATTCGTATTTCAAATGATGAGTGGAACACACTGTAAGACCTCTTAGGAAAAGATTGCATGCAACATCAGTTTTTACAGACAAATCATGATAACTTAGAAAGTGTATATAAGAGACAGAGAAAGTTTTCTTCCTATAGACAGTAAATGAGTATTTGTTGGGTTCTCTCATAACTAAGACATCCAAAAATGGTAGCTTGCCATCCGATTCCCATTCGGTTTTAAACTTGATGCTAGGGGCTAAATCATTAAGTTTATTAAAAATATATGTGTCAAATTCTCCCCAACGGGAGTCCCAATATGAAAATATATCATCTGCATATCGCAACCATTTCATTTCTTTGGGCTTAATGCTGAATAGAATCTGTCTCAAAAAACTCCATATACAAGTTGGCCGGAAGGGGGGACAAGGGGCTTCCCATAATACATCCAAATTTTTGCTTGTAAAAACTACCATTAAAGGAAAATACATTATTAGTGACGCATAACTTAAGTAAATCCATGGTTTTTTCAAGACCTAGTGGAAAATGCTCTGCAAAGGGAATCAGTTTAACGCTAAGGAACTGTAAAACATCATCTACTGGAACTTTAGTGAACAAAGATTCTACGTATAAACTAAGGAGCTTTACATTTCTTAAGGGAATATTTGAGTTATTAAATTTTTTAATAAAATCTTCAGAATGTTTAAGATGAGATGAAGAAAATGATCCTAAAAAGGGGGAAAGCAGACTTGCCAGCCACTTGGAAATCTTATATATGAATGAACCCATGCATGATATTAAAGGGCGTAAAGGAATGCCGTCTTTGTGAGTTTTAGGAAGGCCATAGAAGTAGGGAAGGGAGGGATTGGTGACTTTATATGATCCAAGCAATTCAATATTCTTCCTGTTTTTACCAACTTTGCGAACAGATTTATAGAACTCTGCAGATATGGTGCTCAGAGGATCTTTAACTAATTTCTCATAGGTGTTTTCATCATTAAGAAGTTCCATGGCTTTATCAATATATGAATCCTTATCAAGAAGAATAATTTTTCCGTCTTTGTCCGATTTGGTTATGATAACATTCTCAAGTTTCCGCAATGACTCAATAGCGATCAGAAATCTTCTAGGAAGTGATTTAGCCCCTAGCATCAAGTTTAAAACCGATTGGGAATCGGATGGCAAGCTACCATTTTTGGATGTCTTAGTTATGAGAGAACCCAACAAATACTCATTTACTGTCTATAGGAAGAAAACTTTCTCTGTCTCTTATATACACTTTCTAAGTTATCATGATTTGTCTGTAAAAACTGGTGTTGCATGCAATCTTTTCCTAAGAGGTCTTACAGTGTGTTCCACATATCATTTGAAATACGAATTCAAATTAATCCGCCAATAATTAGAAAGTCTCATGTATCCCGCTTATGTAATCGAAAAAGCAATTAACAAAGCAAACAAAATGTTTGATAACGGGCCGACAGAACAGTCAAAAATACACTTTACTAATACAATTAAAATAACCTATTAGAAAATATTAAAATTCTTAGTGATCAATTAGGCAGAAGTAATCCTTTCATATTTAATTATCCCAAAACAATTGGTTATTCACCTCATGAGACTGGGATTTGAATTAAATGCTAAAATGAAGCCACGAGTGAGGTTGGGGAATCTGTAATATGAACATAGTGGCATTCAGTTAGAATGCGTTCATTCCTAAGTATAGCAGATATAAGCTATAAGGTTGGATTCCTTTTAACCTTCTGTGGTGTAGTGGTAGCGCCTTGACTTAGTAATCATAAGTCCTAGGTTCGAGTCCCGGTCGGGGTAAAAAATGATTCAAGTTTTCACATATGTAATGTGCTTATGTGATAATTTAATGGCCCGAATGAGACTGGGATTTGAATTAAATGCTAAAATGAAGCCACGAGTGAGGTTGGGGAATCTGTAATATGAACATACTGGCATTCAGTTAGAATGCTTTCATTCCTAAGTATAGCAGATATAAGCTATAAGGTTGGATTCCTTTTAACCTTCTTTGGTGTAGTGGTAGCGCCTTGACTTAGTAATCATAAGTCCTAGGTTCGAGTCCCGGTCGGGGTAAAAAAAATGATTCATGTTTTCACATATGTAATGTGCTTATTTGATAATATATATATATATATATATATATATATATATATATATATATATATATATATATATATATATATATATATATATATATTCCTCTCACGAATCTATCAGTTTCCTTATACACCCCTTTATGAAACAAACAGTTCATCCTTCCTTCTAATAAAGCGATCAGTTAAGTTGATATCTTTCTCAAACGATCTTCTCATGCAATTACCAGTTTATTTATACTCTCCCTTACGAAACTATCAGAGTATCTATTCGCCTTTCTTATAACATTCAATTAAATTACATTATATTCTGAAACGATTAGTTTGTCTCTTCTCCCTACTCTTTGAAAGATTAGAGCAGTGACTCCCAACCTGGGTTCGCCGACCATCACCCAGGGTTCTGCGAGAAACTGCGTGTGTCTGTCAAAAATTCGGCTAAGAATTCCGCAGATACGCAAAGAGAAACGAAATCCAAGTGTCACACTGAAAGTTAAGTCATAATATTGTTGACTTATTTGTGTGAACTCTCATGTGATGTAATTGTAGATTTCATATGAATTATATTGCTCATGAACTTTTCTTAAAAAAGCAATATATATATATATATATATATATATATATATATATATATATATATATATATATATATATATATATATATATATATATATATATATATATACATATATACATATATATATATATATATATATATATATATATATATATATATATATATATATATATATATACATATACATATACATATATATATATATATATATATATATATATATATATATATATATATATATATATATATATATATATATATATATATATATATATATATATATATATATATATATATATATATATATATATATATATATATATATATATATATATATATATATATATATATATATATATATATATATATATATATATATATATATATATATATATATATATAAGCATACTACACATAGGGGTTCCTTAGGATATGAAAAATGATTACATGGGTTCCTCCAAGCAGTAAAGATTGCACTGGATTAGAGTATTTACACTAAATTCTTACAGCGAAACTTACATCTAATGCTCCGTTCTCAGAGAGAACAGTTTATCTATACTTCCATTTTTTATACGAACAGTCTGCCTATCTTTCATATGAAGCGATTAAAACATCGATGGTATCTTCATCTGCTTATCTACATTAATATTCTCACCTGCCAGTAACATATGAAACGGATATGTTAATTTACACTTGACAATAACACGCCACCTCATTTAAATGGAAGCCGTTTCTCGCTTGAATTCTAATTTGGAGACCGCTATTTGGTAAACAATTAAGTCCAATAAGCAAAATTTTCACTTGAGAGTTGAGATTAATATAAAGCATGATGGAGAAAACTCAAGTCTCTCTCTCTCTCTCTCTCTCTCTCTCTCTCTCTCTCTCTCTCTCTCTCTCTCTCTCTCTCTCTCAGTCAGTCTGTCTGTCTGTTTGTTTTCTCACTTCTATAATAGTCTCATTGTGGTATCTCCAATAATCACTCATTGGCCCTGGCCATAATATCAATGTTCAGGTTTTAAGAACTCTGTGGAGCTCACACTTCAAAGTTTTCTTTTTGTCTTTTATCTACTGCATTTTTTCAAAGGTTTCCCAAGAGAAATCCTTACCAAAGAGAAAAGGAAAACACTTCTAATACAACAAATCTACCTGAGTTTTTTGTTCCTGAAAAAGAGAGCAGTCTATAAGATTTGAGAAGCTATTATTAATATGTAAATTAACTTTTTGCATCGTCAAGAATAGGAATCTGCATTTACAGTTACATGTATGTACTCAATTGCATTTTGTAACTGCGCTCAATATGAATGAATTTAGCATTTATTGCTTTCTTACTTATCGACTTCCAATTATCAACTATTCCTACTCTAAAAGCACTTCCTTATCTCCTGAAAAGAAGTTTTCTTACGAAGCTACAAACTATAACATGCAAACATCCCTTCTTCCATCAAACTTCGAGTGATTATAAATCCAACTCCTCCAGCCTTTCCTCAAAACTGAGATTACATACCTTTGTCACCAGCTTTCTAACATGTCTCTGAAGTTTTCCTAACATACTTGTATGGTTTTTCAAGTGCACATCCCATAAGGACGCTCCATATTCAAGCTATATCCTCACATAAATGAAACAAATAATTCTGAATATTTGCTTATCAATATGCCTAAAGGTCACCCTTATGTTTGCTAAAAAACCTATGCTATCTTCACTCTGCTATTTACATGCATTTCCGGAGACTAATCTTCCAATACATTTACCCTTACATTTCTTTCATTCTTATTTTCTAATACAAGGAAAGTTTTCCAGAACTCTCTGGCACTTTTGTAACTAGCGCCTAGTTGGATATTTTTTTTTACTTGTCTTGTGAGACCTTCTCCAGTAGGTAATTGAAGAACAGACTCAATTGTTACATTCTTCCAGACCTCATTTACTGACATATCAAATAAATCCTCTACTTTATCATATCTTAAAATCATCAGTCCTTTCTTAGGAAATACTGGTCTTTATCAAGTCTTTACATGGGCATAAGCTAGGTACACAACAATGTGACTTTTCGTAACGTAGAGCAATTACATCTGTAAGCTCTTTTATTAAGACTGAAGCAGTTAGCCATATTTAGTAAAGACGTGAACCAGTCAGCTCTCCAAGCTCCTGAATATTTTCAGTCCTCCTTATTGTGTTTGGATGATACTTCTTGTATCAGTTTGTGAAGATGTTCAGTCTCCATGCTGAACTATCTTTGGTGATCTGTTTCCTCATTTATTCCCTATAAAAATTACTGATATATGTTGTGCCTGATTGTGATTTGTCAAATATGAAGCCAATTGTGTCAAGTCTTGAAATTCGGAGTGGGCTCATTTTACCTCGTTGTTTAGTCCCAGGCCTCCTAATCTTGGTGGTAAAGTAACCCAGCTCTCATCCAGCAAGTTTGACTAGGTATTTATACGGAAAAAGCAGAAGATATCTTAATTGCAGGTATGAGTGACAGCAAGACAGAGGCTTTACAATGAGTTTATTAGTGACGTTTTTACTTATACATGTTATGACGCAGACCAAGAGGGATATTAAAGAAAACCTTCAAGCTAATCACTGACACAAAACACTTGCAAGTAACATAAACATGATTCACATGTTTATCGAGAGAGACATGGCACAAATTAAATTCATTAAGGTTTAGTAATTGGATCTTGAGAAAATAACCTTACTATAATGCCCTGCCACGGAGACCAAACAAAGAACTAATGTTTACCACAACATGCCTTTGGTATGCTGTAAGGAAAACACAAGTAAATGGTTAGTCCGTAAAATTTAAACAAGTCGTAGGGCAGAATTATAACACAGCAAACTCAGTCAGATATAGAAGAGGAAAAAATAAACAAAACACACTAAGTTACACAACTTGAAATTTAAACACTTATACAGTAAACTTACTTTTGGCTTATTCAAATTATCTTTTCATTTTATGGCTTCGCTGTTTTTGTGCGGTATTTTCCGTAGCAGCTGAAGACTGGAGAGAAACGATTAAATTGTTTATTACTTATTATAAGTCCTTACCAACAATGTCATCTAAGCAAACTGAAACGTAATAAAAAGAAAACATACTTCTTTAGGATAAAGTTATTTAAACATTTTGAAACGTAACAAATAGACAATTTATACTTCTTTTGTTTAAAATTATTACCAAAATACACTAAGCAATTAAAGTAAGATCTCATGAAAAACATGTGGGGTCTTTTTATTGGTCAAATTTGTTACGCTTACAGGTATATAATATGTATTGTAAGTATATTTAAAAATAATAAAGTCATCGCCAGTTTATTATTAATAGAGCGTTCTATAAATAGCTAGTAATGCAATAAAGGCAAGGCAGTAAATATAATCTGCCACAAAATGGATCCCACTTAATCAATCATTTGAGAGACAGAGAAAAATATATATTATCAATGGAACCAATGCTGGCCAACGACGTAAATAACAGTATAAAACAACTGCTGCACTAAAAACAAATTCCATTTCTTTTACTATTGCACTAACTAGTACGATGACTCATATTTGTTATTTATATCTTTCACTGTTGCACAACAAGTGGGACTTGCGGACTCAGACTCATATGTTTTTTCTCTCTCTTTCTAATTAATTGTTTAATTAATTTATTAATAAATTATAACTTTATTTATTTATGTATTTATTTGCTGAATTTTCAACATGTGTTGTTCCACTGAAGCTCAAACGCTGCAAGATTCTCGGGCACGACTGCTCTGGTCACAGTATACACGCCCAGAGAGTAAGGACAGGCTTTTAATTTCTTTATTCATTTTCTTCTTTTATGCGTTTGCTTAGTTTTCAGCAGGTGCTGCTCCACCTGCAACAGACACATAAATCATGTCCCCGGACATGAGTGAACAGGGAAGAAGAACGAGTGTAGGAGACGATGGGAAAGGAAGATGGTTTAGAGAGAGAGAGAGAGAGAGAGAGAGAGAGAGAGAGAGAGAGAGAGAGAGAGAGAGAGAGAGAGAGAGAGAGAGAGAGAGAGAGAGAGAGAGAGAGAGAGAGATATGAGGTGCCCAAAAGGTGACGGAAATCAAGAGGCCGTCATGTTCTTATCCCAGAGAGAAAGATCATGTTTTCGTTTGCGTCTCGTCTTTCACACGATCTATGAAAGTCATGAATGGGATAAGACTTATCAATCTCATTTTCGATTGGACTTACAAAACATTCTTTTCCCATTGAGACGAAACTTGAATGTGCTTTTTTTCCCCAAAGTTAACAAATCTCTCAATGTTGAGGTACCACGTTTGGCATCAAGAATCCTATAGGGCCCATCATAAGCAGGAACAAGTATATTCTCTTCACCATGCCATTTTACATAGACTATCACCAACTGAATATTCAACCTCTTTCACTTTATGCTCAAGATCATATTTTGATTGATTTATATCTTCACTTCTTTTTACCAGCCTAGAGGTCAATTCATATGCTCGTCAAGACAAAATCACACATGTATTATAATCATTAATATTACATACATGTAATAAATTCCTAAAATAGGAATCTTCATGGTAAATTCTAGGGTCATGCTGGAGGACTTAAAAAATGAGGAGATCCCTTCCAGAGGTATAATATGCAAAATAATAGCTTGTCCGGCAGTTCTAAGCAATGCATACCATGAAAATGGGCCAGAATTTAATAGATGCCTTAAAATAGAGATGACTGTCATATTTACTCTCAACCAAGCAACCTGCATGTGGTCTATAATCAAGTACCTGTACATGGTTAATATTTACGAGATTCAAGAGTTCTCTGAAGACTGAATTCAATTATTCTGAACCTTTATCAAAAATAATTTCAGACGGAAAACCAAGTCTTTGAGTAATCTTTAAACACGCATCCGCTGAAATGTATGCAGATTTATCCTTAAGGGGCCATGTAAACAAATACCCGGTAAGTTAAGCTACCAAGACAAAAGTGTAGAAAACTCAGTGTGAGATCTTGGTAAAAAACCTATTAAAGACACATGTACACTATCCCATCTAAGTCTCACATTTGGCCACTTTCGACATATGGGTATACTTTATATGTGAGCCTTAATATATCTGAGCTAATGGTGTGCAATTACAAATTTGGTAACATCCTTCTTGGCTCCTGGCCAAAAAGAGATGTCATAGATCTCTAGCTAGATCTCTGGATGCCAAATACCACAAAACTGGGTGTTCATGTCAAAGCATCAATGCTTTCTTAAAAAATCCTTTTAGGAAAAACTGTTCTGTAGTTTAATACGCCCTCGTTGATGATGTTCAAGCGATACAAAATGCTGTCCTAAACTGCGAAGTGTTCTCTAGACATTTTCTGTAATTTTGGGAAGACTACCGAATTATATAAGCATGCCATTTTTCCTCTTTTCCACTTGTCATCACAATTTTGAAAATTTATTATTATTATTATTATTATTATTATTATTATTATTATTATTATTATTATTATTATTATTTATATATATATATATATATATATATATATATATATATATATATATATATATATATATATATATATATATATATATATATATATATATATATATATATACGCACACATTTTCCCCTTACAAGGGGAGTGGCTGAGTTAATACAAAATGCGTTGACTCTTTGGGAAGAGATATACAGAGGAGGAGATTCCTAGTCCCCTCGCTCCGCCCTATTTAGTCGACTCTTACGACACGCAGGAGAACACGGAAGAAGTATTCTAGCCCTTTCCCTCAGGGGATATATATATATATATATATATATATAATATATATATATATATATATATATATATATATATATATATATATATATATATATATAATTTTCAAAATTGTGATGACCAGTGGAAAAGAAGACAAAATGGCATACTTATATAATTCATATATATATATATATATATATATATATATATATATATATATATATATATATATATATATATATATATATATATATATATATATATATATATATATATATATATATATATATATATATATATATATATATATGTGTGTGTGTGTGTGTGTGTGTGTGTGTGTGTGTGTGTGTGTGTGTAATTACGTAATTGTAATTACCTAATTGTGCTTACGGGAAAGAGCCCAAAGCTCGTATCTTCCCGTCTCCTGATCGGTTCCATTTTATACTTAGTGATACTTATCATACCTGTCCTTAAATCTATGGATTGAGATAGCATTAACTACCTCCTCGCTTAGCGAATTCCAATTATCAACTACTCTTACACTGAAAAAGTATTTCCTTACATCCTGCAAAGAAGTTTTCTTACGAAGCTTCAAACTATGACCTCTAGTTCTAGAGCCTGCCATATCAAAAAATCGATCCCTATCCACTCTATCATAACCATGAAGGAATTTAAAGACTGTCCCAATATTCCCCCTCAATCTTCTAGCTTCGAGTGATGGTAAGTCTAATTTCCTCAGCCTCTCATCATAACTGAGATTGCGTATTTCTGGCACCAGTTTCGTGGCATGTCTTTGAACTTTTCAAGCTTAGCTATGTGCTTTCAAGTGCGGATTCCAAAAGGGGGCTGCATAATCGAGTTTTGGCCTCACATAGGTTACATAAATATTTCTGAACATTTCCTTGTCCATGTGCCTGAAGGCTACCCTTACATTTGATAAGAATGCATATGCTGCCCTTACTATGCCATTTATATGTATTTCTGGAGACAAATCTGCCAGTATGTTTACTCATAGATCTCTCTCATTTTCTGTCTCTTGAAGTTGTACTCCAGCCACCGAGTAGTCAAGCTTGGCCTTCTTGCACTTGTACCCATTCTCATTACCTTACATTTTGAAGTATTGAATTTCATTAGCCACTGTTCTGACCACTCATGCAGACTATTTAGATCTTCCTGAAGTTCTCTACCATTGTTCTCGTTTCTTACTTTCTTCACAATCTTTGCATCATCTGCAAACATATTCATGAATGAATTTACAGCCTCTGGTAGGTCATTTACATATACAAGGAACAAAAGTGGCCCTAAGACTGAACCCTGTGGAACTCCACTACTAACTCTTCTCCATTCAGACACTGAGTGTCTTACTCTCATCCTCTGTTCCCTTCCTTCTAAGTAAGTTTTTATCCATTCCAAGACATTTCCACCTATTCTAGCCATTGCTTGCAGCTTCCTAATAAGTCTTCCCATGTGGAACAGTGTCAAACGCTTTCTGGAAGTCTGGGAATATGCAATCTGCCCAGCCCTCTCTTTCCTGTAAGATTCGGCTTACCTCATCATAAAATTCTAATAAGTTTGTTACTCTTGATCTACCTTCTCTGAAGCCATGTTGCCTCACTGACAAAAAGTTGAAGGATTCCAAGTGAAGAGAGATATGTTTCCTTAGTAGTTTCTTCATAACTTTGCAAACTATGCTGGTCAAGGAAACTGGTCTATAGTTCAGAGCCGTGTCCCTCCTTCCCTTTTTGAAGATAGGTATCACGTTTGCTTGTTTCCAGCATCTTGGAATCTCCCCTGACTCCATTGACTTTTTAAATATTATACTTAGTGCCACTGATATGGAGTTTGCGCATTTTTTAAGTACAAGAGGGGATATGTCATCAGGACCTGTAGCTTTATGAACATCTAACTCCATCAGCGCCTTGCATACCTCTATGGCTGTAAGGTTAATATTCTCCAATACCGGCCCTTGAGCGTGTGTGTGTGTGATTACCTAATTGTGATTACCTAATTGTGTTTACGGGAAAGAGCCCAAAGCTCATATCTTCCCGTCTCCTGATCGGTTCCATTTTATACTTAGTGATACTTATCATACCTGTCCTTAAAACTATGGATTGAGATAGCATTAACTACCTCCTCGCTTAGCGAATTCCAATTATCAACTACTCTTACACTGAAAAAGTATTTCCTTACATCCTGCAAAGAAGTTTTCTTACGAAGCTTCAAACTATGACCTCTAGTTCTAGAGCCAGCCATATCAAAATATCGATCCCTATCCACTCTATCATAACCATGAAGGAATTTAAAGACTGTCACCATATCCCCCCTCACTCTTCTAGCTTCGAGTGATGGTAAGTCTAATTCCCTCAGCCTCTCATCATAACTGAGATTGCGTATTTCTGGCACCAGTTTCGTGGCATGTCTTTGAACTTTTTCAAGCTTAGCTATGTGCTTTTTCAAGTGCGGATTCCAAAAGGGGGCTGCATATTCGAGTTTTGGCCTCACATAGGTTACATAAATATTTCTGAACATTTCCTTGTCCATGTGCCTGAAGGCTACCCTTACATTTGATAAGAATGCATATGCTGCCCTTACTATGCCATTTATATGTATTTCTGGAGACAAATCTGCCAGTATGTTTACTCCTAGATCTCTCTCATTTTCTGTCTCTTGAAGTTGTACTCCAGCCACCGAGTAGTCAAGCTTGGGCCTTCTTGCACTTGTACCCATTCTCATTACCTTACATTTTGAAGTATTGAATTTCATTAGCCACTATTCTGACCACTCATGCAGTTTATTTAGATCCTCCTGAAGTTCTCTACCATTGTTCTCGTTTTTTACTTTCTTCACAATCTTTGCATCATCTGCAAACATATTCATGAATGAATTTACACACTCTGGTAGGTCATTTACATATACAAGGAACAAAAGTGGCCCTAAAACTGAACCCTGTGGAACTCCACTACTAACTCTTCTCCATTCAGACACTGAGTGTCTTACTCTAACCCTCTGTTCCCTTCCTTCTAAGTAAGTTTTTATCCATTCCAAAACATTTCCACCTATTCTAGCCATTGATTGCAGCTTCCTAATAAGTCTCCCATGTGGAACAGTGTCAAACGCTTTCTGGAAGTCTAGGAATATGCAATCTGCCCAGCCCTCTCTTTCCTGTAAGATTTGGCTTACCTCATCATAAAATTCTAATAAGTTTGTTACTGTTGATCTACCTTCTCTGAAGCCATGTTGCCTCACTGACAAAAAGTTGAAGGATTCCAAGTGAAGAGAGATATGTTTCCTTAGTAGTTTCTCCATAACTTTGCAAACTATGCTGGTCAAGGAAACTGGTCTATAGTTCAGAGCCGTATCCCTCCTTCCCTTTTTGAAGATAGGTATCACATTTGCTTGTTTCCAGCATCTTGGAATCTCCCCCGACTCCAGTGACTCCTTAAATATGATACTTAGTGCCACTGATATTGTGTTTGCGCATTTTTTTAGCACATGAGGGGATATGTGTGTGTGTGTGTGTGATTACCTAATTGTGATTACCTAATTGTGTTTACGGGAAAGAGCCCAAAGCTCGTATCTTCCCGTCTCCTGATCGGTTCCATTTTATACTTAGTGTGTGT
>JAXCGZ010002871.1:30000-31935 GCA_037179515.1 Halocaridina rubra | reverse complement strand
ATTTTCTCTTTGACTTCCCATGGGATGACTACTGTTTTCTGGCCGGCAACCCTGATCAGGTAGTCCTAAAAGTTGCAGAGATTTTGACCTCGGGAATGAAGACGTTCATTCCCTCCACTATGAACACCTTTTATTCTCCTAATCTTTGGTTTGACCGTGCCTGGTCCATGGCTGTTCAGTCCAGGAATCTGGTATATCAGTTGTACCTAGCCTCTCCTTCTGATTTAATTCGCTCTGTTTTTGTTACAGCTAGGAATCGCTGTACTGCTCAGAGTCGAAGGTCTAAGGCTTCGTTCTTAAGAAGGAAAGTTGTTAACCTTAACTCCTCTCCCAATGATAAAAGTTTCTGGTCCTTAGCCAAAAACCACTCTAAAAGCTTCTGTAACTCAAGCTTTCCCTCTCTCATTCATTCTGATGGTTCTATAGCTTATTCCTATAATGTATAAGATTACCTCAGTTATCTGATTATTCATTGTTTATTGGTAATTGTCCTTACACCTGTTAATTCAAGGTAATCCCAATTTTCTTAGAAATTAAAATTTCTGTTCACTTTAAGTGTATGTATAATCCACTTACTTATTTGCTCAATTACGTGTCTGCTTGTAAGTGTACTTGCATAATTGAAATAAATGTTTGCTTGTTTTCTCTCCCACTGGCAAAGCCACTCTCTTTGGCTCTCATTTTTCTGCCAACTCTTCCAGTTGCGATTCCAGCACACCTGTCTCATACTTTACCCCTCTCTAAGCCTATGCCCTCCCTTATTCTTTCTTCATGCAAAGTCCATAAGGTACTTTGCTCTCTAAAGACGAATAAGGTATCCGGACCCAATGGTATCACCACAAGGTTCCTTAAGGACTTTACAGATGAACTGGCTCAGGTGCTATGCCGTCTTTTTTGCCTCATTCTCTCAACAAGTACCTATACTTTATCTTGGAAGCGTGCTTTAGTTCAACCTTTTCCTAAGAAGGGTGATCACTCTATTCATTTTAACCACCGACCTATTTCCCAAACTTCTAATATTACTAAAGTATTCAAAATTTAGCTCAATTCTCACTTCTTGAAACGTTTTGAATCTAACCTGCTTCTCTCCGATCACCAGTATGGCTTCTGCAAGGCAAAAACCAATGGTGACCTCCTGTCCTATCTTACTCATGTATTGTCATCTTCTCTGAGGAACTATGAGGAGTCCTTTGTTGTCGCTTTTGATATCTCTAAGGCTTTTGACAGAGTCTGGCACAATGCTTTGTTGGCCAAATTCCTTGCTAATGGCTTTACCCCTTCTCTCTGTTCTCTAATTTTCCGTTTTCTTTCTGTCTGGTTTACATTTGTGTTGCAGACATCACAACATCTTGCTTATTTCCTGTGACCAATGGTCTTCCACAGAGCTTAGTACTTTCACCTACTCTGTTCCTTCTCCTCATCAACGATCTTCAGTCCCCATCCTCCTCTTTTCTTCACACCTTTGCTGACGATTCTACCCTTCATTTTTCCTCTGCCTTTTCTTCACAACCTTCATATGCTACTCGTAATCTGTCTCGTATCATTCTTTATTCTATTCTCAACTCCGATTTGCAGAGGGTATCTGATTGGGGCACCCAAAATTCAGTTAAATTTAATGTCTCTCAGATGCAGTTTCTTGCTATCTCTTCATCTTCTCTTCCTGATAGCCCTATTGTCTTCAAAACGAACAAAGACTAGGAATCCAGATAGCCTCTAGCTTGTCATGTAGGAATCACAAAATCCAAATTTCTAAATCTGCTTCCAAAATTTTTGGGGCTCTATTTTCTTTTCTTCATTACTTTTATTCATTACAGTTACTTAAAATCTATAAAGGTCTTATTTGTCCCTGCTTACAATATTGCTCACACATCTTGGGTGTTTCTTCGAATATGTATCTTTTTGATAGGGTTGAATATAATACAGTAAGACTCATTA
>JAXCGZ010002871.1:0-25000 GCA_037179515.1 Halocaridina rubra | reverse complement strand
TTCCAAGATGCTGGAAAAAAAGCAAATGTGATACCTATCTTCAAAAAGGAAAGGAGGGATACGGCTCTGAACTATAGACCAGTTTCCTTGACCAGCATATTTTGCAAAGTTATGGAGAAACTACTAAGGAAACATATCTCTCTTCACTTGGAATCCTTCAACTTTTTGTCAGTGAGGCAACATGGCTTCAGAGAAGGTAGATCAACAGTAACAAACTTATTAGAATTTTATGATGAGGTAAGCCGAATCTTACAGGAAAGAGAGGGATGGGCAGATTGCATATTCCTAGACTTCCAGAAAGCGTTTGACACTGTTCCACATGGGAGACTTATTAGGAAGAGTGCAAGCAATGGCTAGAATAGGTGGAAATGTTTTAGAATGGATAAAAACTTACTTAGAAGGAAGGGAACAGAGGGTTAGAGTAAAACACTCAGTGTCTGAATGGAGAAAAGTTAGTAGTGGAGTTCCACAGGGTTCAGTTTTAGGGCCACTTTTTTTCCTTGTATATGTAAATGACCTACCAGATTCTGTAAATTCATTCATGAATATGTTTGCAGATGATGCAAAGATTGTGAAGAAAGTAAAAAACGAGAACAATGGTAGAGAACTTCAGGAGGATCTAAATAATCTGCATGAGTGGTCAGAAAAGTGGCTAATGAAATTCAATATTTCAAAATGTAAGGTAATGAGAATGGGTACAAGTGCAAGAAGGCCCAAGCTTGACTACTCGGTGGCTGGAGTACAACTTCAAGAGACAGAAAATGAGAGAGATCTAGGAGTAAACATACTGGCACATTTGTCTCCAGAAATACATATAAATGGCATAGTAAGGGCAGCATATGCATTCTTATCAAATGTAAGGGTAGCCTTCAGGCACATAGACAAGGAAATGTTCAGAAATATTTATGTAACCTATGTGAGGCCAAAACTCGAATATGCAGCCCCCTTTTGGAATCCGCACTTGAAAAAGCACATAGCTAAGCTTGAAAAAGTTCAAAGACATGCCACGAAACTGGTGCCAGAAATACGCAATCTCAGTTATGATGAGAGGCTGAGGGAATTAGACTTACCATCACTCGAAGCTAGAAGAGTGAAGGGGGATATGGTGACAGTCTTTAAATTCCTTCATGGTTATGATAGAGTGGATAGGGATCGATATTTTGATATGGCTGGCTCTAGAACTAGAGGTCATAGTTTGAAGCTTCGTAAGAAAACTTCTTTGCAGGATGTAAGGAAATACTTTTTCAGTGTAAGAGTAGTTGATAATTGGAATTGGCTAAGAGAGGAGGTAGTTAATGCTATCTCAATCCATAGTTTTAAGGACAGGTATGATAAGTATCACTAAGTATAAAATGGAACCGATGAGGAGACGGGAAGATACGACCTTTGGGCTCTTTCCCGTAAACACAATTAGGTAATCACAATTAGGTAATCACACACCTGTTCATTCACCTTCAGTTTTCCTCTGATAAAGCTTTTCCACAGCTTTATCCGAGGGAAACTGAAGGTAAACGAACAGGTTTTAAGGCTAAAGAGACCGGATGGAAGCATCACTGAGACGGATGAAGAGATCTGTAAAGAATTGAACATGGAGTTTCAGTCAGTATTTACAGTAGAAAATACCCCACCCCCTCAGACTGCAGTGATAGAAGCTCAAGGGCCGGTATTAGAGAACATCAACCTTACAGCCACAGAGGTATGCAAAGCGTTGATGGATTAAGATGTTCATAAAGCTACAGGTCCTGATGACATATCCCCTCATGTGCTTAAAAAATGCACAAACTCAATATCAGTGGCACTAAGTATCATATTTAAAAAGTCACTGGAGTCAGGGGAGATTCCAAGATGCTGGAAAAAAAGCAAATGTGATACCTATCTTCAAAAAGGGAAGGAGGGATACGGCTCTGAACTATAGACCAGTTTCCTTGACCAGCATATTTTGCAAAGTGATGGAGAAACTACTAAGGAAACATATCTCTCTTCACTTGGAATCCTTCAACTTTTTGTCAGTGAGGCAACATGGCCTCAGAGAAGGTAGATCAACAGTAACAAACTTATTAGAATTTTATGATGAGGTAAGCCGAATCTTACAGGAAAGAGAGGGCTGGGCAGATTGCATATTCCTAGACTTCCAGAAAGCGTTTGACACTGTTCCACATGGGAGACTTATTAGGAAGCTGCAAGCAATGGCTAGAATAGGTGGAAATGTTTTAGAATGGATAAAAACTTACTTAGAAGGAAGGGAACAGAGGGTTAGAGTAAAACACTCAGTGTCTGAATGGAGAAAAGCTAGTAGTGGAGTTCCACAGGGTTCAGTTTTAGGGCCACTTTTGTTTCTTGTATATGTAAATGACCTACCATAGTCTGTAAATTCATTCATGAAAATGTTTGCAGATGATGCAAAGATTGTGAAGAAAGTAAAAAACGAGAACAATGGTAGAGAACTTCAGGAGGATCTAAATAATCTGCATGAGTGGTCAGAAAAGTGGCTAATGAAATTCAATACTTCAAAATGTAAGGTAATGAGAATGGGTACAAGTGCAAGAAGGCCCAAGCTTGACTACTCGGTGGCTGGAGTACAACTTCAAGAGACAGAAAATGAGAGAGATCTAGGAGTAAACATACTGGCAGATTTGTCTCCAGAAATACATATAAATGGCATAGTAAGGGCAGCATATGCATTCTTATCAAATGTAAGGGTAGCCTTCAGGCACATGGAGAAGGAAATGTTCAGAAATATTTATGTAACCTATGAGGCCAAAAGTCGAATATGCAGCCCCCTTTTGGAATCCGCACTTGAAAAAGCACATAGCTAAGCTTGAAAAAGTTCAAATACATGCCACGAAACTGGTGCCAGAAATAGGCAATCTCAGCTATGATGAGAGGCTGAGGGAATTAGACTTTCCATCACTCGAAGCTAGAAGAGTGAGGGGGGATATGGTGACAGTCTTTAAATTCCTTCATGGTTATGATAGAGTGGATAGGGATCGATATTTTGATATGGCTGGCTCTAGAACTAGAGGTCATAGTTTGAAGCTTGGTAAGAAAACTTCTTTGCAGGATGTAAGGAAATACTTTTTCAGTGTAAGAGTAGTTGATAATTGGAATTGGCTAAGCGAGGAGGTAGTTAATGCTATCTCAATCCATAGTTTTAAGGACAGGTATGATAAGTATCACTAAGTATAAAATGGAACCGATGAGGAGATGGGAAGATACGAGCTTTGGGCTCTTTCCCGTAAAGACAATTAGGTAATCACAATTAGGTAATCACACACACACACACACACACACACACACATATCTTCCTGTGATCTGTATCGTCTAATGAACACTTCTTTGAATTCTTGAAGGGTTTTTAGACTTTATTTTCTCAACAATATTTCCCTACATGTTTCCCCTCTCTCAAAGGTTACTTTTGTTGGTCTCGGCTTTTCTTCCCTCGAATATTTACCTAGATGGTGTATGTTTACAATATCCTCAGGACCACAAACTACTCCGAGCTTTCTTATCAGGTCTACAACCCTAGCTTTATTTTCTTCAAGTCTCCCCTGCCATGTTGGCTCCTGGGATTCGCTTATGCCTGAGATTGCCACTGTCTTCTCCTTATCAAGTGCCTGTTTGATGAGTGGGTTTGCCCTTTCCATCACAATGTCTTTCATTTTTTTTATTACTGTCTCTTTATACTCAACTGTTTGTATGTTTTCCAGTGCCACCACCTTTACATCCTCTTTTACTGCCACATTCCCCTTTAGTGCATCAGCAAATGAAGTTTTCATGGCATCATTTTCCATATTCAGCACCTGGAACTCTTTTCTAAATTGTTAAATGTTTTTCTTAATCTGGACATTCCAAGCAGCAATCTCGTCTCTCTCAGAAGAGAGCAGTGGAATAATATCTAATTCCCTTAGGTTGTCATTCAGCTGTTTGTTTTTATCTTCTTGTTTAGAAATTCTAGTTTCTAGTTGACTCTTTTCCCCTTAAAGCTTCTTTATTCTTTTTTCTAGTTCCTTTCTCTCCTGCCCTTGTGCTTTATTTGCTTCCTCCAAAGATCTTATTTCCTCTCTGAGTGTTTCATTCTATCTTTCATTTCTCCAACCATATTCCGATTTTTTCATCAAGGTTTATAACCTCTTCCACCCGTGGGTTGGGGGGAGGGGTAGCTATTAGGAGACTTAAACAGAAAATCAAGAATTTAGAGGCAATGGTTATAAGCCTTGATGAAAAAAATCGGAATATGGATGGAGAAAAGAAAGAGAATGAAACACTCAGAGAGGAAATAAGATCTTTGGAGGAAGCAAATAAAGCACAAGGGCAGGAGAGAAAGGAACTAGAAAAAAAAATAAAGAAGCTGGAAGGGGAAAAGAGTCAACTAGAAACTAGAATTTCTAAACAAGAAGATAAAAACAAACAGCTGAATGACAACCTAAAGGAATTAGATGTTAGTTCACTGCTCTCTTCTGAGAGAGACGAGATTGCTGCTTGGAATGTCCAGATTAAGGAAAACATTGAACAGTTCAGAAAAGAGTTCCGGGAGCTGAATATAGAAAATGATGCCATGAAAACTTCGTTTGCTAATGCACTTAAGGGGAATGTGGCAGTTAATGAGGCTGCAAAGGTGGTGGCACTGGAAAACATACAAACAGTTGACTATAAAGAGACAGTAATCGAAAAAATGAAAGACGTTGTGATGGAAAGGGCAAACCCACTCATCAGACAGGCACTTGATAAGGAGAAGACAGTGGTAATCTCAGGCATAAGCGAATCCCAGGAGCCAACATGGCAGGGGAGACTTGAAGAAAATAAAGCTAGGGTTGTAGACCTGATAAGAAAGCTCGGAGTAGTTTGTGGTCCTGAGGATATTGTAAACATACACCAACTATGTAAATATTCGAAGGAAGGGAAACCGAGACCAACAAAAGTATCCTTTGAGAGAGGGGAAACATGTAAGGAAATATTGTTGAGAAAAAAAGTCTAAAAGACCTTCAAGAATTCAAAGAAGTGCTCATTAGACGATACAGAACACAGGAAGATATGGAAAAGATCAAAAACTTGTTGCAAGAGGCAAGAAGGTTAAATGAGGAAAGAAATGAAGAAGAGAAGAAAAATTTTCATTTCAGAGTTCTCCCAGTCAAAGGGGAGATAAAGAAGATAATGACAGAAGATCAGGGGATGGGGCCTCATTAAGATTGTTATACACAAATGGTGATGGATTAGCTAGTAAGGCAGTAGAATTAAAAGATAGGATTCACAACAGTAAGGCAGATATAGTAGCAATTACAGAGACTATGTTGAGTGAGGACATAAACAGTGTCACAGTTTTTCCTAAGGGCTTCAGAATACTAAGGGTCGAAAGATCTGAGAGGACTGGTGGAGGGATAGCACTGCTCATAAGTGAAAGGATTCAAGGTGAAGAAATAAACTTGGCTATAGAAAGTGAGTTCAAGGAATTTCTTGTTGCTCGCATAGATACTGGGTCAGAGAGCATCATAATAACTGTTGTATATAACCCACCAAGGAACCAGAATAGGCTTGAAGTTTATGAGGAAAGTCATATAGGTACTATTGAAGTCATAAACTCAGTTGTTAACGTGGCACGGGAGAAAAAATGTAGGATTTTGATTATGGGAGACTTTAATCATAAAGAGATAGATTGGATAAATCTTGACCCACACTTTGGTGAGGACTCATTCGAGGTAAGATTCCTAGATTGCTTACAAGGGAATTTCCTACATCAACATGTAATGGAACCAACAAGAGCCAGGGGTGGGGATGAGCCATCACTACTTGATCTAGTGTTCACAGATAATGTGTTGGATATTGAAAAAATTAAGTATGAACCACCAATTGGAAAGAGTGACCACTGTGTGTTGTTGATGGAGTATATCATTGAAGATGTTCTGCCTGAGAGTAGAGGCACTGAGGACATGAGGAGGAACTATCCGAAAGGAGATTACATCAAAATGGATGAACTTTTTGCAGTTATTGACTGGAGAACCTTATTTTACAACAAATCAGTACAAGAAATGTATGACATGTTTTGTGAGAAATATGGAAAGATAGTAGATTGCTGCATACCTGTCACCAAAGTAGGTGTAATTCATGCCAGAGAGAAATGGTTCGATAATGGGTGTAAAAGAGCTAAGGAGTGGAGAGACAAATGCTGGAAAAGGTATAGGAGAAGAAAAAACATAAATGCCTGGCAAACCTACAAAAGAGCAAGAAATAACTACCTAAGTAAAAGGAGAGAGGTAGAGAGAGACTATGAGAGGGACATCACCAGGATGGCTAAAGAAAATCCCAAGCTTTTCCACAGCTTTATCAGAGGAAAACTGAAGGTAAACGAACATGTTTTAAGGCTAAAGAGCGTGGAGGGGAGCATCACTGAGACGGATGAAGAGATCTGCAAAGAAATGAACAAGGAGTTTCAGTCAGTATTTACAGTAGAAAATACCCCACCCCCTCAGATTGCAGAGATAGAAGCTCAAGGGCCGGTATTAGAGAACATCAACCTTACAGCCACAGAGGTATGCAAAGCGCTGATGGATTTAGATGTTCATAAAGCTACAGGTCCTGATGACATATCCCCTCATGTGCTTAAAAAATGAGCAAACTCAATATCATTGGCATTAAGTATCATATTTAAAATGTCACTGGAGTCAGTGGAGATTCCAAGATGCTAGAAACAAGCAAATGTGATACCTGTCTTCAAAAAGGGAAGGAGGGATACGGCTCTGATCTATAGACCACTTTCCTTGACCAGCATAGTCTGCAAAGTTATGGAGAAACTACTAAGGAAACATATCTCTCTTCACTTGGAATCCTTCAACATTTTGTCAGTGAGGCAACATGGCTTCAGAGAAGGTAGATCAACAGTAACAAACTTATTAGAATTCTATGATGAGGTAAGACGAATCTTACAGGAAAGAGAGGGCTGGGCAGATTGCATATTCCTAGACTTCCAGAAAGCGTTTGACACTGTTCCACATGGGAGACTTATTAGGAAGCTGCAAGCAAGGGCTAGAATAGGTGGAAATGTTTTGGAATGGATAAAAACTTACTTAGAAGGAAGGGAACAGAGGGTTAGAGTAAGACACTCAGTGTCTGAATGGAGAAGAGCTAGTAGTGGAGTTCTACAGGGTACAGTTTTAGGGCCACTTTTGTTCCTTGTATATGTAAATGACCTACCAGATTCTGTAAATTCATTCATGAATATGTTTGCAGATGATGCAAAGATTGTGAAGAAAGTAAAAAACGAGAACAATGGTAGAGAACTTCAGGAGGATCTAAATAATCTGCATGAGTGGTCAGAAAAGTGGCTAATGAAATTCAATACTTCAAAATGTAAGGTAATGAGAATGGGTACAAGTGCAAGAAGGCCCAAGCTTGACTACTCGGTGGCTGGAGTACAACTTCAAGAGACAGAAAATGAGAGATATCTAGGAGTAAACATAATGGAAGATTTGTCTCCAGAAATACATATAAATGGCATAGTAAGGGCAGCATATGCATTCTTATCAAATGTAAGGGTAGCCTTCAGGCACATGGACAAGGAAATGTTCAGAAATATTAATGTAACCTATGTGAGGCCAAAACTCGAATATGCAGCCCCCTTTTGGAATCCACACTTGAAAAAGCACATAGCTAAGCTTGAAAAAGTTCAAAGACATGCCACGAAACTGGTGCCAGAGATACGCAATCTCAGTTATGATGAGAGGCTGAGGGAATTACTCTTACCATCACTCGAAGCTAGAAGAGTGATGGGGGACATGGTGACAGTCTTTAAATTCCTTCATGGTTATGATAGAGTGGATAGGGATCGATATTTGATATGGCAGGCTCTAGAACTAGAGGTCATAGTTTGAAGCTTCGTCAGAAAACTTCTTTGCAGGATGTAAGGAAATACTTTTTCAGTCTAAGAGTAGTTGATAATTGGAATTGGCTAAGCGAGGAGGTAGTTAATGCTATCTCAATCCATAGTTTCAGCGACAGGTATGATAAGTATCACTAAGTATAAAATGGAACAGATCAGGAGACGGGAAGATACGAGCTTTGGGCTCTTTCCCGTAAATACAATTAGGTAATTACATAATACACATATACACATACATACACATATACATACATATAAACATACATTCTATCACAATCCATAGTTTCAAGGACAGGTATGATAAGTATCACTACGTACAAAATGTAACCGATAAGGAGACCGGAAGATACGAGCCTTGTGCTCTTTCCCGTAAACACAATTAGGTAATTACAATTAGGTAATTACACATACACACACGATCAGGAGACGGGAAGATCTGAGCTTTGGGCTCTTTCCCGTAAACACAATTAGGTAATCACACTCTCTCTCTCACACACACACACACACACACACACACACACAATTAGGTAATCACAATTAGGTAATCACACACACACACACACACATTTATATTAACTAGTTAGTTAGTTTGATACACGAAAAAATTGAATAATAAAAGAAAAAAAAATACCAAATACCCACCTGTCAACAGTACTGAGTTAAGTTGCCAAGTAGTACAGCAGTCTTATTTTCTTCATTTTTTTTTTTTGCTTTTCTTTTAGCTTTCTCTTTTACTATTTTGTTATTTTGTATATATATTGAGTTAAATGTAAAGTCTAAATCCCGTGATAACATATCTTGGTTAACAAGTCAGTTTATCAGTTAGGAAGAATATATAACAGAAACAGGTGGGTGCCACCTCGAACACAAATTCGAATTTTCCTTCAGGTTTGACTTTTGTTTTTCTTTTTCTTTTTATACTTAAATTACCATGGTCAAGTTTTTAAGTTAAGATGTGTGTTACCAGAAAGGAGACAAACTGAGTCACTAAATAGCACTTATATGGAGATATAAAAATTCTGTGTGAAGGTAAATTAGAAGTTTTTCTCTTTTCTTTTTTTTTCCTCTTTCTCGTCTTCTTTCTATATTCTGTGAGAGGGAGAACATAAAAATGAAGCCATCTCTGTCCCAAACCTCTCCCACCCATGGGTCGGGAGAAGGGGTAGTCATCAGAGGACTTAAACAGAGAATCAAGAAGTTAGAGGAAATGGTTATAAGCCTTGATGATAAAATTCGGAATATGGATGGAGAAATGAAAGAGAATGAAACACTCAGAGAACAAATAAGATCTTTGGAGGAAGCAAATAAAGCACAAGGGCAGGAGAGAAAGGAACTAGAAAAAAGAATAAAGAAGCTGGAAGGGGAAAAGAGTCAACTAGAATCTAGAATTTCTAAACAAGAAGATAAAAACAAACAGCTGAATGATAACCTAAAGGAATTAGATGTTAGTTCACTGCTCTCTTCTGAGAGAGACGAGATTGCTGCTTGGAATGTTCAGATTAAGGAAAACATTGAACAGTTCAGAAAAGAGTTCCAGGAGCTGAATATGGAAAATGATGCCATGAAAACGTCCTTTGCTGATGCACTAAAGGGGAATGTGGCAGTAAAAGAGGCTGTAAAGGTGGTGGCACTGGAAAACATACAAACAGTTGACTATAAAGAGACAGTAATCGAAAAAATGAAAGACGTTGTGATGGAAAGGGCAAACCCACTCATCAGACAGGCACTTGATAAGGAGAAGACAGTGGTAATCTTAGGCATAAGTGAATCCCAGGAGCCAACATGGCAGGGGAGACTTGAAGAAAATAAAGCTAACGTTGTAGACCTGATAAGAAAGCTTGGAGTAGTATGTGGTCCTGAGGATATTGTAAACATACACCAACTAGGTAAATATTCGAGGGAAGGAAAGCCGAGACCAACAAAAGTAACCTTTGAGAGAGGGGAGACATGTAGGGAAATATTGTTGAGAAAAAAAAGTCTAAAAGACCTTCAAGAATGCAAAGAAGTGTTCATTAGACGATACAGAACACAGGAAGAGATGGGAAAGATCAAAAACTTGTTGCAAGAGGCAAGAAGGTTAAATGATGAAAGAAATGAAGAAGAGAAGAAAAATTTTCGTTACAGAATACTTCCAGACAAAGGGGAGATAAAGAAGATAATGACAGAAGATCAGGGGATGGGGCCTCATTAAGATTGTTATACACAAATGCTGATGGATTAGCTGGTAAGGCAGTAGAATTAAAAGCTAGGATTCACAACAGTAAGGCAGATATAGTAGCAATTACAGAGACTAAGTTGAGTGAGGACATAAACAGTGTCACAGTTTTTCCTAAGGGTTTCAGAATACTAAGGGTCGAAAGATCTGAGAGGACTGGTGGAGGGATAGCACTGCTCATAAGTGAGAGGATTCAAGTTGAAGAAATAAACTTGGCTATAGAAAGTGAGTTCAGGGAATTTCTTGTTGCTCGCATAAATACTGGGTCAGAGAGCATTATAATAACTGTTGTATACAACCCACCAAGGAACCAAAATAGGCTTGAAATTTATGAGGTAAGTCATATAGGTACGATTGAAGTCATAAACTCAGTTGTTAACATGGCGCGGGAGAAAAAAATGTAGGATTATGATTATGGGAGACTTTAATCATAAAGAGATAGATTGGATAAATCTTGACCCACACAGTGGTGAGGACTCATTTGGGGCAAGATTCCTAGATTGCGTACAAGGGAATTTCCTACACCAACATGTAATGGAACCAACAAGAGCCAGGGGTGGGGATGAGGCATCACTACTTGATCTAGTGTTCACAGATAATGTGTTGGATATTGAAGATATTGAGTATGAACCACCAATTGGAAAGAGTGACCACTGTGTGTTGTTGATGGAGTATATCATTGAAGACATTCTTCCTGAGAGTAGAGGCACTGAGGACATGAGGAGGAACTATCCGAAAGGAGATTACATCAAAATGAATGAGCTTTTTGCAGTTATTGACTGGAGAACCTTATTTTACAACAAATCTGTACAAGAAATGTATGACATCTTTTGTGAGAAATATGGGAAGATAGTAGATTGCTGCATACCTGTCACCAAAGTAGGTGTAATTCATGCCAGAGAGAAATGGTTCGATAATGGGTGTAAAAGAGCTAAGGAGTGGAGAGACAAATGCTGGAAAAGGTATAGGAGGAGAAAAAACATAAATGCCTGGCAAACCTACAAAAGAGCAAGAAATGACTACCTAAGTAAAAGGAGAGAGGCAGAGAGAGATTATGAGAGGGACATCACCAGGAAGGCTAAAGAAAATCCCAAGCTTTTCCACAGCTTTATCAGAGGAAAACTGAAGGTAAACGAACAGGTTTTAAGCCTAAAGAGAGCGGATGGAAGCATCACTGAGACGGACGAAGAGATCTGCAAAGAATTGAACAAGGAGTTTCAGTCAGTATTTACAGTAGAAAATACCCCACCCCCTCAGATTGCAGTGATAGAAGCTCAAGGGCCGGTATTAGAGAACATCAACCTTACAGCCACAGAGGTATGCAAAGCGCTGATGGATTTAGATGTTCATAAAGCTACAGGTCCTGATGACATATCCCCTCATGTGCTTAAAAAATGCGCAAACACAATATCAGTGGCACTAAGTATCATATTTAAGGAGTCACTGGAGTCGGGGGAGATTCCAAGATGCTGGAAACAAGCAAATGTGATACCTATCTTCAAAAAGGGAAGGAGGGATACGGCTCTGAACTATAGACCAGTTTCCTTGACCAGCATAGTTTGCAAACTTATGGAGAAACTACTAAGGAAACATATCTCTCTTCACTTGGAATCCTTCAACTTTTTGTCAGTGAGGCAACATGGCTTCAGAGAAGGAAGATCAACAGTAACAAACTTATTAGAATTTTATGATGAGGTAAGCCAAACCTTACAGGAAAGAGAGGGCTGGGCAGATTGCATATTCCTAGACTTCCAGAAAGCGTTTGACACTGTTCCACATGGGAGACTTATTAGGAAGCTGCAATCAATGGCTAGAATAGGTGGAAATGTCTTGGAATGGATAAAAACTTACTTAGAAGGAAGGGAACAGAGGGTTAGAGTAAGACACTCAGTGTCTGAATGGAGAAGAGTTAGTAGTGGAGTTCCACAGGGTTCAGTTTTAGGGCCACTTTTGTTCCTTGTATATGTAAATGACCTACCAGAGTCTGTAAATTCATTCATGAATATGTTTGCAGATGATGCAAAGATTGTGAAGAAAGTAAAAAACGAGAACAATGGTAGAGAACTTCAGGAGGATCTAAATAATCTGCATGAGTGGTCAGAAAAGTGGCTAATGAAATTCAATACCTCAAAATGTAAGGTAATGAGAATGGGTACAAGTGCAAGAAGGCCCAAGCTTGACTACTCGGTGGCTGGAGTACAACTTCAAGAGACAGAAAATGAGAGAGATCTAGGAGTAAACATACTGGCAGATTTGTCTCCAGAAATACATATAAATGGCGTAGTAAGGGCAGCATATGCATTCTTATCAAATGTAAGGGTAGCCTTCAGGCACATGGACAAGGAAATGTTCAGAAATATTTATGTAACCTATGTGAGGCCAAAACTCGAATATGCAGCCCCCTTTTGGAATCCGCACTTGAAAAAGCACATAGCTAAGCTTGAAAAAGTTCAAAGACATGCCACGAAACTGGTGCCAGAAATACGCAATCTCGGTTATGATGAGAGGCTGAGGGAATTAGACTTGCCATCACTCGAAGCTAGAAGAGTAAGGGGGGATATGGTGACAGTCTTTAAATTCCTTCATGGTTATGATAGAGTGGATAGGGATCGATATTTCGATATGGCTGGCTCTAGAACTAGAGGTCATAGTTTGAAGCTTGGTAAGAAAACTTGTTTGCAGGATGTAAGGAAATACTTTTTCAGTGTAAGAGTAGTTGATAATTGGAATTCGCTAAGCGAGGAGGTAGTTAATGCTATCTCAATCCATAGTTTTAAGGACAGGTATGATAAGTATCACTAAGTCTAAAAATGGAACCGATGAGGAGACGGGAAGATACGAGCTTTGGGCTCTTTCCCGTAAACACAATTAGGTAATCACAATTAGGTAATCACACACACACATATATATATATATATATATATATATATATATATATATATATATATATATATATATATATATATATATATATATATATATATATATATATATATATATATATATATATATATATATATATATATATATATATATATACATACATATATACATACATACAAATACATACGCATACCTATACATACACATACATACATATACATATTTATTGTTCTCGTTTCTTACTTTCTTCATAATCTTTGCGTCATCTGCAAACATATTCATGAATGAATTTACAGATTCTGATTGGTCATATGCATATACAAGGAACAAAAGTGGACCTAAACTGAACCCTGTGGAACTCTACTACTAACTCTTCTCCATTCAGGTAATGAGTGTCTTACTCTAACCCTCTGTTCCCTTCCTTCTAAGTATTTTTTTACTAATTTCAAGACATTTCCACCTTATGTAGCCATTGCTTGCAGCTTCATAATAAGTTTCCCACGTGAGAAGTCTAGGAATATGCAATCTGCCCAGCCCTCTCTTTCCTGTAAGATTCGGCTTACTTCATCATAAATTTCAAATAAGTTTGTTATCGTTAATCTACCTTCTCTGAAGCCATGTTATCTCACTGACAAAATGTTGAAGGATTCCAAGTGAAGAGATATATGTTTCCTTAGTTGTTTCTTCATAACTTTGCAAACTATTCTGATCAAAGAAACTGGTCTAAAGCTTAGAGCCGTATCCCTCCTTCCCATTTTGAAGATAGGTATCACGTTTGCTTGTTTCCAGCATCTTTGTATTTACCCTGATTCTAGCGACTTTTTAAATGTGATTTTTAGTGCAACCTTAGGGGGTTGGGTATTTTCTACTGTAAATACTGACTGAAACTCCTTGTCCAATTCTTTACCGATTTCTTCATCTGTTTCAGTGATGCTTCCATCCGCTCTCTTAAGCTTTAATACCTGTTCTTTTAACTTCAATTTTCCTCTGATAAAGCTGTGGAAATGCTTTTAATTTTCTTTAGCCTTACTGGTGAGGTCCCTTTCATATTCTATTTCTGCCTCTCTTATTTTACTTAGATAATCATTTCTTGTTCCTTTACAGGTCTGCCAGGCATTTATGTTTTTTCTCCTCCTATACCTTTTCCAGCATTTGTCTCTCCACTCCTCAGCTCTTTTACACTCATTATTGAACCATTTCTCTTTGGCATGAATTACACCTACTTTGGTGACAGGTATGCAGCAGTCTACAATCTTCCCATATATCTCACATAAGATGTTGTACATTTCTTGTACAGATTTGTTGTTAAATATGGTCCTCCAGTCAATAACTGCAAAAAGCTCATTCATTTTGATGTAATCTCCTTGTGGATAGTAGCGATGGCTCATCCCCAACCCTGGCCCTCGTTGGTTTCATTACATATTGGTATAAGAAATTCCCTTGTAGGCAATCTAGCAATCTTGCCCCGAATGAGTCCTCACTACTGTGTGGGTCAAGATTTATTCAATATATCTTATGATTAAAGTCTCCCATAATCAAAATCCTACGTTTTCTCTCTTATGCCATGTTAACAACTGAATTTATGACTTCAATAGTACCTATATTATTTTCCACATAAACTTCTAACCTCTATTGGTTCCTTGGTGGGTTATATACAACAGTTATTATAATGCTTTCCAACCCAGTATTTATGCGAGCAACAAGAAATGCCTTGAACTCGCTTTCTACAGCAAAGTTTATTTCTTCAAACTGAATCTTTTCACTTATGAGCAGTGCTATCCCTCCACCAGTCGTCTCAGCTCTTTCAACCCTTAATATTCTAAAGCCCTTAGGAAAAACTGTGACACTGTTTATGTCCTCACTCAACCTAGTCCCTGAGACTGCTACTATATCTGTCGTACTGTTGTGACTCCTATCCTTTAATTCTACTGCATTACTAGCTATTCCATCAGCATTTGTGTGTAACAATCTTATTGAGGCCACATCCCCTGATCTTCTGTCATTATCTTCTTTATCTCACCTTTGTCTGGAAGAACTATGAAATGGAAATTTTTCTTCTCTTCTTTATTTCTTTCCTCATTTAACCTTCTAGCCTCTTGTAACAAGTTTTGATCCTTACCATCTCTCCTTTGGTCTGTATCATCTAATGAACACTTCTTTGAATTCTCGAAGGTCTTTTAGACTTTTTTCCTCATCAATATTTCTCTACATGTTTCCCCTCTCTCAAAGGTTACTTTTGTTGGTCTCTGTTTTCCCTCCTTAGAATATTTACTTAGTTGTTGTATGTTTACAATATCCTCAGGACCACAAACTACTCCAAGCTTTTTTATCAGGTCTACATCCATAGTTTTATCTCCTTCAAGTCTCCCCTGCCATGTTGGCTCCTGGGATTTGCTTATGCCTGAGATTACCACTGTCTTCTCTTTAAAAAGTACCTGTTAAATCAGTGGATTTGCCCTTTCCATCACAACATCTTTCATTTTTTCTATTACTGTATCTTTATAGTAAACTGTTTGTATGTTTTCCAGTGCCACCATCTTCACGGCTTCTTTTACTGACACATTCCGATTTAGGGCATCTGCAAAGGAAGTTTTCATGGCATCATGTTCCGTATTCAGCTCCTGAAACTCTTTTCTAAACTGTTCGATCCTTAATCTGGACATTCCAAGCTGCAATCTCGTCTCTTTCAGAAGAGAGCAGTGAACTAATATTTAATTCATTTAGGTTGTCATTTAGTAGTTTGTTGTTATCTTCTTGTTTAGAAATTCTGGTTTCTAGCTCACTCTTTTCCCTTCCAGCTTTTTTATTCCTATTTCTGGTTCTTTTCTCTCTTCCCCTTGTACTTTATTTGCCTCCTCCAAACATCTTATATCCTCTCTGAGTGTTTTATTCTCTTTCATTTCTCTATCCATATTCTGAATTTTATCATCAAGGTTTATAACTATTACCTCTAATTCCTTTGACTTTCTGTTTTTTATCTCCTAATAGCCACTCCTCCTCCTGCTACATCCCACGGAGATCTTCTTCCACCCTTCCCCCGACCATTGGATGGGGGAGGTTAGAGACAGAGTTGTCCTCATTTTGATGTTTTCCATTTCACAGAATTTAGAGAGAAGAAGAATAAAAAGAAAGAAAAGTTTCTATTTTAGCTTCACACAGAATTTCTATATCTTTATATGAGTACTATTTAGTCACTTAATTCATCTCTTTTCTGTTAACATACATCCTAACTTGAAATTTGACTTTGGTAATTTGAGGGGAAAAATATCCACTTGAAGGAAAATTCGAATTTGTATCTGAGGAGACACCCTCTTGTTTCTGCTATATGTTCTTCTTAACTGATGAACTGTTAATTTCAGAAGAAAAAAAAAATAATCACATGCTAACCAAGGTATGTTATCACAGATTCAGACTTTATATCTAACTCAAATTATACAAACTAAAAAAACTAATGTGTCTCCGTTGTTATAATTTGAATTGATAGTTTAAACTAGCAAAATATTATAAGTTTTGCTGATATTCTACAAAAATTTTAAACTTTTTTTCCTTGATACAGTATGGTTATAGGAAACTACCTGGTCACCAGAGGTGAGAAAGCTGCGAAGCATCTAGCGGCGGCCTTAGTCTTCTCAGTGCCCTGGGACCTTTCTGTGACTGAGGAAAGTATAGAGAAACCCCTCTTAAATCTACTTTTGAACTACACTCTTACTCGTACGTTGAAAAAATTGTTCGCGAATTTCAGAAACAGGCTTGAAGGCCATAATTATCCATGGAATTTTATTCATCTTATGCAGGTGGGAAAAGACATTGCGGTTTTCATTATTATGTTGAATGGTACTTTGGTATATCTAAAAGTGTCAAATATATTTAAGGATATTTTAATGTATTAAAACTTTCCGATTTTAATCATCAACGATATTAAAAATTAAGTTTTTGCTTTGTATCCGACAATAAGAATCACACGTATTTTTTTTCAGAAAAATGGCCTGTCATTATGTAAAAATTGAATATTTTATTTTATGAAAATAAATTCGATCGTACATTCAAGGAAAGATAACTCCCAAGAGGTTTTAACCAAAGATATCTTAGTAAATTACATGCTGAACACTTTTTAAGCACTTTAATATATCCTATTATACTAATTTCGGTTACAGGTATCATCGCCGACCCTAACCTATGACCTGACCTCACTGAGTTATAGCTCTTTGTGAATTGCTCTTAGTGACTTTTCTTGACCCAATGTCATTTTTCCCCCAGAGCAAAACCATTCGAGAATTTGACGATCGCTTTACCGCTCTGAATTTTGGGTATCGTGATGTTAAGGAATATTACGCCGACGCCTCATTACATAACAAACTACAAAAAATCCGAGTTCCCTTATTGTGTCTGACAGCCGCTGATGATCCATTTCTGCCAATGAGAGGTAATTATTATTATTATTATTATTATTATTATTATTATTATTATTATTATTATTATTATTATTATTATTATTATTATTGCCTGTGTTCACCGTGGCAAAGTGGTACCGCTCGCGACTTTGAGTCATCAGGTAGAGTGTTCAAGGACCGCCACGGTCTGGTGTTGGAAACGATATTCACTCAGGGTAACGATCACACCTGCCAAAACCAAAGTCCTTCGCAAGATTGTACCAAGCCCTTTGTAGAAAATGTAGTTAGTGACGTAAAACCAAAAAGAGTAACAAAGAAGGCTCATAGAGCAATGGACTAGCAATCGCTTCTTCCATGATTGCGATTGGTTTTACGTCACGGACTCCCTATTCTATCATGGTCTGGGACGGTGCCCTTCTTCTGAATGATTTTTGGTTTTGGCAAGTGTGACCGTTACCCTGACTGAATATGATTGCCATTGTTTATTTATTTATTTTTTTAGAAGACAAGGTAAGATTGGGAGGAATAATATCAAGAGCTAGTGGATTGTTTTTCTTGTTATGTTTGTGACCCCTTTGCTGGCGAAATGCAGCAAAAGGTACCCTACATGAATAAAACAACTCAAGATTTGTATCCTCTAACACCCACCTACAGACCATCGTTTGGACAAGGGCCCGTGTCAACACAAGGTTGGCGTTAATCTCATACAATAACAACAACATACATAATGGATGGAGAGTTTAAATAGAAGTGTCGCACTGTAAAATTTCCTTGTTTGAGATCTACTGCAAACCTTTTCTATGCCAACATATACACAGAATATTCCTTCATATGCATTACACAAATCTTGTTTTCCTTCACATCTGATAAGTAGCAACACTCCCCATCTGTTTTTCTCTTTGTTTTATGTTTCTTCGTGCCTAGGCTAGTAGAAGGCAATTTCTTTTACCAGTCTTGGTGTCACACTTATGAAAAAGAACTGTGCTGGTGTGTCTTACCATCTATTGGTCTGAACGGTTAGATCTAAAATACTTTTAAAGAGCTTTTAACCATAGCAAAAACCATTATCCCATTCCTGACAGTCACAGTTAAAGACAATAAATTAATTTATTTATGCCCCTGTAAAATGGCCTGCACACAGGCAACATACCCACTACATTTAGAATGATTGGTAGCACTGTGTAACGAGAAGAATAGATTAAACCTGTGGAGTAATCATAATAAGAGAAACTCTCCTAGAGATAAAACACAAAAATAAAATGCATGCTCGCACGCACACACATACAATACCACCCATACGTACAATAACATACACACACATTAGAGAACATCATTTTCAGCAACAGAGGTATGCAAAGTGCTGATGGAGTTAGATGCCCTAAAAGCTACAGGTCCTGATGACATATCCCCTTTCGTACTTTAGAAATGTGGTAATCCAATATTGGTAGCGCTATGCATCATAACTGAATAATCGCTGGAATCTGGGGATATTCATAGATACTGGAAATAAGAGAACGTGGTCCTTATCTTCAAAAAGTGAAGGAGAGATCCAGCTCTAAACTATTGGCCTGTTTCCCTGACCAGCATAGTTTGCAAATTTATGGAGAAACTACTAAGAAAACACATCTCTCCTCACTTAGAATTTTTCACCTTTTTGTCAGTGAGACAACATGGTTTCAAATAAAGCAGATCAACAGTAATACACTATTAGAATATTATGAAGAAGTTAGTCAGATTTTATGAAGACATTTGATACAGTCCCATGTGGAAGACTTATTAAGAAACTACAAGAAGTGGCAAGACTAGGTGGAAATGTCTTGGAATTGATAAAAACTTACTTAGAAAGAAGGAAACAGAGGGTTAGAGTAAGACACTCAGGGTCAAAATAGAGAAGGATTAGTAATGGGATTCTACAGGGTTCAATATTATGTCCACTTTTGTTCCTTGTACGTAACTAACCGACAAGTCTGTATATCCATTTTTAAATATGTTTGCAAATGTTGCAAAGATTGTGAAGAAAGTAAAATACGAAAATAATGGTAGAGAACCTCAGGAAGACCTAATTAGTCTTGCAAAAGCGATTAGGAAAGAGGTTAATGAAATTCAAAACTTCCAAATGTAAGATAATGAGAATGGGTACAAGTGCGGAAAGGCCCAAGCTTGGATACTAAATAGCAGGTGCAGAACTTCAAGACACAGAAAATGAGAGAGATCTCGGAGTAAACATATAGGCAGATTCGTCTCCGAAAATGCATATAAATGGCAGACAAAGGGCAGCATATACTTTCTTAGCAAATGTAAGAGTAGCCTTCATACACATGGACAAGGAAATATTGAGAAATATTTTTTTAACTTATGTGATGCCAAAGCTTAAATATGCAATAACCTTATGGAATCTGCAATTGGAAAAACATGTAAATTAGTTGGAAAACATTAAAAAATATCCCACGGAGCTGGTGTAAAAAATACGCAATCTCATTTATGAGGGAAGGCTGAGGGAATTAGACTTAGCATCATTCAAAGCTAAAAGAATGAGGGGAATATGATGATGGCTTTTAAATTCCTTCATGGATTTTGCAGAGTGGGTAAGGATTGATATTTTGATATGGCTAGCTCTAGAGCTAGAGATCATAGTTGAAGCTTCTTAAGAAAACTTCTTAGCAAGCTGTAAGAAAGTACTTTTTAGTGCAAGAATAGTTGATGATTGGAATTTGCTAAGCAAGGAGTTAGTTAATGCTAACTCAATTCATCATTTTAAGGACATATAAGATGAGAATCACTGAGTATAAAAAAATGGAACCAACCAGGAGAGGGGGAGTTACGAGCATAGTTTTCTTTCCCGTAATTACAATTAGGATATTACACAAGCTAACAGCTCATTGCATTTATAGTTTTAAGGACAAATATGATAAGTATCATTGCGTATAAAAATGGAAGCGACCAGAAGACAGAGGGAGTAACGAGCATAGGGCTTTTTCCCGTAAGCACAATTATGCGGGGGAAAAAACAATGACAAACTTATTAGAATTTTATGATGAAGTAAGCCGAATCTTACAGGAAAGAGAGGGCTGGGCAGATTGCAAATTCCTAGACTTCCAGAAAGCATTTGACACTCTCCCACATGGGAGACTTATTAAGAAGCTGCAAGCAATGGCAATAATAGATGGAAATGTCTTGGAATGGATACAAATTTACTTAGAAGGAAGGGAACAGAGGGTTAGAGTAAGACACTCAGTGTCTGAATGGAGATGATTTAGGGTGGAGTTCCACAGGGCTCAGTTTTAGGGCCACTTTTGTTCCTTGTATATGTAAATGACCTACCAGAGTCTGTAAATTCATTCATGAATATGTTTGCAGATGATGCAAAGATTGTGAAAAAAAAGTTAGAAACGAGAACAATGGTAGAAAACTTCAGGAAGATCTAAATAGTCTGCATGAGTGGTCAGAAAAGTGGCTAATGAAATTCAATACTTCAAAATGTAAGTTAATGATAATGGGTACAAGTCAAAGAAGGCTAGTACAGTGGTAACGCGCTGGCTTTGCATTCGCGAGGTCGAAAGATCGGTTCCCGTCCAAGACCGAGAGTTTAAGCTGTATACTGGCAGGAACTGCTATGGTTGGACACCACAGTGGGGGGTTGGGGCTTGCCCTGGCTGACGAATATCCATTGTATTGAAATGGAAATAAAGTTTGTTTGTTTGTTTACTCAATCGCAGGAGTGGAACTTCGAGAGGCCAAAAATGAGAGAGCTCTAGGAGTAAACATACTGACCGATTTGTCCCCAAAAATACATATAAATGGCATAGTAAGGGCAGCATATGCTTTCTTAGCAAATGTAAGGATAGCCTTCAGGCACATGGACAAGAGAATGTTCAGAAATATTTATGTAACCTATATGAATTCAAATCTTGAAAATGCATCCCCCTTTTGGAATCCGCACTAAAAAAAAAGCACGCAGTTAAGCTGGAAAAAGTTCAAAGACATGCCACAATACTGGTGCCAGAAATACGCAATCTCAGTTATGATGAAAGGCTGTGGGAATGAGATTTACCATCACTCAAAGCTAGAAGAATGAGGGGGACATGGTGACGGTTTTTAAATTCCTTCATGGTTTTGACAGAGTGGATAGGGATCGATATTTTGATATGGCTGGCACTAGAACTAGAGGTCATAGTTTGAAGCTTCGTAGGAAAACTTCTTTGCAGGATGTAAGGAAGTACTTTTTTAGTGTAAGAGTAGTTGGTAATTGGACTTCGGTAAGCGAGGACATAGGTAATGCTAACTCACTCCATAGTTTTAAGGACAATAATAATAATAATAATAATAATAATAATAAACTTTATTTCCATTTCAATACAATGGGTATTCGTCAGCCAGGGCAAGCCCCAACCCCCCACTGTGGTGTCCAATCACAGCAGTTCCTGCCAGTAAACAGCTTAAACTCTCGGTCTTGGATGGGAACCGATCTTTCGACCTCGTGAATGCGAAGCCAGCGCGTTACCACTGTACTAGCCAGCAGGCTAATGGATAAATATCACTAAGTACAAACTGGAACCGACCAGGTGACGGAAAGTTTTGAGCTGGAAGGGGAAAAGAGTCAACTAGAATCTAGACTTTCTAAACAAGAAGATAAAAACAAACAGCTAAATGACAACCTAAAGGATTTAGATGTTAGTTCACTGCTCTCTTCTGAGAGAGACGAGATTGCTGCTTGGAATGTCCAGATTAAGGAAAACATTGAACAGTTCAGAAAAGAGTTCCAGGAGCTGAATATGGAAAATGATGCCATGAAAACTTCATTTGCTGATGCACTAAAGGGGAATGTGGCAGTAAAAGAGGCTGTAAAGGTGGTGGCACTGGAAAACATACAAACAGTTGACTATAAAGAGACAGTAATCGAAAAAATGAAAGACGTTGTGATGGAAAGGGCAAACCCACTCATCAGACAGGCACTTGATAAGGAGAAGACAGTGGTAATCTCAGGCATAAGCGAGTCCCAGGAGCCAACATGGCAGGGGAGACTTGAAGAAAATAAAGCTAGGGTTGTAGACCTGATAAGAAAGCTTGGAGCAGTATGTGGTCCTGAGGATATTGTAAACATACACCAACTAGGTAAATATTCGAGGGAAGGAAAGCCGAGACCAACAAAAGTAACCTTTGAGAGAGGGGAAACATGTAGGGAAATATTGTTGAGAAAAAAAAGTCTAAAAGACCTTCAAGAATTCAAAGAAGTGTTCATTAGACAATACAGAACACAGGAAGAGATGGGAAAGATCAAAAACTTGTTGCAAGAGGCAAGAAGGTTAAATGATGAAAGAAATGAAGAAAAGAAGAAAAATTTTCATTACAGAGTTCTTCCAGACAAAGGGGAGATAAAGAAGATAATGACAGAAGATCAGGGGATGGGGCCTCATTAAGATTGTTATACACAAATGCTGATGGATTAGCTGGTAAGGCAGTAGAATTAAAAGATAGGATTCACAACAGTAAGGCAGATATAGTAGCAATTACAGAGACTAAGTTGAGTGAGGACTTAAACAGTGTCACAGTTTTTCCTAAGGGTTTCAGAATACTAAGGGTTGAAAGATCTGAGAGGACTGGTGGAGGGATAGCACTGCTCATAAGTGAAAGGATTCAAGTTGAAGAAATAAACTTGGCTATAGAAAGTGAGTTCAAGGAATTTCTTGTTGCTCGCATAAATACTGGGTCAGAGAGCATTATAATAACTATTGTATACAACCCACCAAGGAACCAAAATAGGCTTGAAGTTTATGAGGAAAGTCATATAGGTACTATTGAAGTCATAAACTCAGTTGTTAACATGGCACGGGAAAAAAAATTTAGGATTTTGATTATGGGAGACTTTAATCATAAAGAGATAGATTGGATAAATCTTGACCCACACAGTGGTGAGGACTCATTCAGGGCAAGATTCCTAGATTGCGTACAAGGGAATTTCCTACACCAACATGTATTGGAACCAACAAGGGCCAGGGGTGGGGATGAGCCATCACTACTTGATCTAGTGTTCACAGATAATGTGTTGGATATTGAAAAAATTGAGTATGAACCACCAATTGGAAAGAGTGACCACTGTGTATTGTTGATGGAGTATATCATTGAAGATATTCTTCCTGAGAGTAGAGGCACTGAGGACATGAGGAGGAACTATCCGAAAGGAGATTACATCAAAATGAATGAACTTTTTGCAGTTATTGACTGGAGAACCTTATTTTACAACAAATCTGTACAAGGAATGTATGACATCTTTTGTGAGAAATATGGGAAGATAGTAGATTGCTGCATACCTGTCACCAAAGTAGGTGTAATTCATGCCAGAGAGAAATAGTTCGATAATGGGTGTAAAAGAGCTAAGGAGTGGCGAGACAAATGCTGGAAAAGGTATAGGAGGAGAAAAAACATAAATGCCTGGCAAACCTACAAAAGAGCAAGAAATGACTACCTAAGTAAAAGGAGAGAGGCAGAGAGAGACTATGAGAGGGACATCACCAGGAAGGCTAAAGAAAATCCCAAGCTTTTCCACAGCTTTATCAGAGGAAAACTGAAGGTAAAAGAACAGGTTTTAAGGCTAAAGAGAGCGGATGGAAGCATCACTGAGACGGACGAAGAGATCTGCAAAGAATTGAACAAGGAGTTTCAGTCAGTATTTACAGTAGAAAATACCCCACCCCCTCAGATTGCAGTGATAGAAGCTCAAGGGCCGGTATTAGAGAACATCAACCTTACAGCCACAGAGGTATGCAAAGCGCTGATGGATTTAGATGTTCATAAAGCTACAGGTCCTGATGACATATCCCCTCATGTGCTTAAAAAATGCGCAAACACAATATCAGTGGCACTAAGTATCATATTTAAGGAGTCACTGGAGTCGGGGGAGATTCCAAGTTGCTGGAAACAAGCAAATGTGATACCTATCTTCAAAAAGGGAAGGAGGGATACGGCTCTGAACTATAGACCAGCTTCCTTGACCAGCATAGTTTGCAAAGTTATGGAGAAACTACTAAGGAAACATATCTCTCTTCACTTGGAATCCTTCAACTTTTTGTCAGTGAGGCAACATGGCTTCAGAGAAGGTAGATCAACAGTAACAAACTTATTAGAATTTTATGATGAGGTAAGCCGAATCTTACAGGAAAGAGAGGGCTGGGCAGATTGCATATTCCTAGACTTCCAGAAAGCGTTTGACACTGTTCCACATGGGAGACTTATTAGGAAGCTGCAATCAATGGCTAGAATAGGTGGAAATGTCTTGGAATGGATAAAAACTTACTTAGAAGGAAGGGAACAGAGGGTTAGAGTAAGACACTCAGTGTCTGAATGGAGAAGAGTTAGTAGTGGAGTTCCACAGGGTTCAGTTTTAGGGCCACTTTTGTTCCTTGTATATGTAAATGACCTACCAGAGTCTGTAAATTCATTCATGAATATGTTTGCAGATGATGCAAAGATTGTGAAGAAAGTAAAAAACGAGAACAATGGTAGAGAACTTCAGGAGGATCTAAATAATCTGCATGAGTGGTCAGAAAAGTGGCTAATGAAATTCAATACCTCGAAATGTAAGGTAATGAGAATGGGTACAAGTGCAAGAAGGCCCAAGCTTGACTACTCGGTGGCTGGAGTACA
>JAXCGZ010002870.1:15000-31968 GCA_037179515.1 Halocaridina rubra | reverse complement strand
ATTTTATCACAGCAGCAGAGAAGTATTGCAAGGAGAAGGAGATTCCTTTTAAGATTTTACTTATTATAGATAATGCTCCTGGCCACCCGCAAAACATTGTAGATTTTCACCCCAACATTACCGTTGTATAACTTCCTCCTAACACCATATCTCTTTTAAAGCCAATGGATCAGGGAATACTTGCTATCTTCAAGCGTTACTATATGAAGCGTACGCTGCGGCAAGCAATAGCTGCCATTGACCTTGATGAGTCTTGCACACTTCGTGACTTCTGGAAGAAATATGACATATACAAGGCTGTACAGAACATAGCAGCAGCATGGAATGATGTTCAAAACACGGCAATGAATGGTGTATGGAAGAAGCTATGCCCGCAATTCGTCAATGATTTTAAGGGGTTTGATAATGTTGCCATCAACAAAACATTGGTGACTATGAGCAAAGAGCTAGAAATGAATTTGAAGGAGGAGGATTTCACAGATTTATTTGAAAAAGACAAAAAGCCCCGGACAAACGAAGAATTGATGGAGCTTCACAAGCAGCAAAATAAAGAAGAGGAGGAAGAAGAACCACCTGAGCCACATCACTTTACCATTAAGAAAATGCAGCATGCATTTGCATTTATCGAAAAAGGACTTTCTTTGTTCGAGGATATGGATCCCAATGCTCACCGCTTTTGCAAGGTTATGGGGGCTTGTCGAGAAGCTTTTGCTCCTTAGAATGTGATTCTTGAGGAAAAGAAGAAGACAGTTCAAGGAACTCTCGAGCAGTTTTTCAAGCCTACCGGACAACGACAACAACAGCCAGAATCAGCTGTTGATGTTGACGATCCACAGCCATCTACGTCCGCGATGTAAACCACAAAGGTAAATTTAAAATAAGTTTTTTTTATTATTATTATTGCAAAATAATAATAATTTCTGTATTTGTGTTTAACCTTAAAAAAGGCTTTTATTTTATCATGTCATAGCAAACCACATTCATATATAAAGCATCCGCGATGTACGGTAAACATCACCAAATTGTATTCGTAAATTTAATTACCTGTACTTTTTTTTCTGTACTATGCAGTATTAAAAAATAAAATTTATTTGTTTGTAAGCTTAAAATAGATTCTTATTAACCATATATTATTGAAAAATGCATTCATGAATAAAGTACAGAACTACGAATGGTTATTTTCGGTTTAGCCTAGACAAGTAGATTTGGCGTAGCCTAGCCTAGGCTAGCCTAGAGGCAAGCTAATTCGATTTAAGTCGTTTTTCGACTTAAGTTGTCTCTCCTGGAACCAATTAACGACATTGGGTGAGGTATACCTGTGTGTGTATTATATATATATATATATATATATATATATATATATATATATATATATATATATATATATATATATATATATATATATATATATATATATATATTGTTCCTTTTATGTGCAATTTTTTTATACACGAAATTGCAATAATGACCCCAAAAACAATAGTAAAAAAATTCTAATTTCGCGAGAAACGCCACCCCACAATTTTTTTTTTTTTTTTAAATAAGCGCCCGCGGATGCTTCTTCCACGAGTACAAAGAGGATTTAAGATAAGAAGAGATCATCATCATTATACATTATATATACACCAACCCTACCTCTGTCATATGTCTATCTAATCTACATTTGAAGGTGACTAAGGGATTGGCATTTACTATCCTACTAGGAATCCTGTTCCATGCATCAGCTACTCTACGATATTACCAAACCAATTTTCACCAATTTCCCTTCTGAACCTAAATTTATCAAGTTTAAATCCATTACCCATTACGAGTTCTGGTTTGATCATGAATTTTTAAAACTTTATTAATATCACCCATGTTAATCCCTTTAAACCACCCACCCTACCTCTGTCATATGTCTATCTAATCTACATTTGAAGGTGTCTAAGGTATTGGCATTTATTATCCTACTAGGAATCCTGTTCCATGCATCAGCTACTCTACGGTATTACCAAACCAATTTTCACCAATTTCCCTTCTGAACCTAAATTTTTCAAGCTTAAATCCATTACCCATTACGAGTTCTGGTTTGATCATGAATTTTTAAAACTTTATTAATATCACCCTTGTTAATGCCTGTAAACGATTTATACACCTCAATCATATCCCCTCTAACTCTGCGCCTCTCTAGAGAATGTAGATTAAGTTTTTTAATCTGTCATATGGTAGATTTAGGCATTGCATAATTAACTTTTTTTTAGTGTTTTAGTCTTGCTTTGGTTATTTATAATTTTTATTTTATCTTTGTTAACATTTGCAGATAGAGGTTTGTTCTCCTGCATCCTCCTCCTCTCCTACCACATAAGTTACTTGCTCACGGCCACCATGCAAGTCCCAGTATTCTGTATGACTGTTGCCCACAGCATAATAGAGTACAGTACAGTAATGTATGTTAATTTCTGGCTGTAAAGTGAATATGAATAGCTTTTATACACTCTTAAAAATAGATACAGGGTTTTCTGCTTTGCTATGTAGTAATGAAATAATTTTTTACTTATCTTATATCTTTGGCATGGTGTGCCTATGTAAGGTTTGGAACATATCTATGCCCTTTATCATTGTTTCCTATGGAAAATGACTCGTTTTTTCACGCAATTTTCCATTTACACGACGCTTCTGAGAGCCTATCTAGGCGTTATTTTGAGAAGTAGGTGTATATATATATATATATATATATATATATATATATATATATATATATATATATATATATATATATATATATATATATGAATCATTTTTTACCCCGACCGGGACTCGAACCTAGGACTTATAACTACTAAGTCAAGGCGCTACCAACTACACACCACAGAAGGTATAAAAAGGAATTCAACCTTATAGCTTATATCTGCTATACTTAGGGATGAACGCATTCTATCTGAATGCCACTATGTTCATATTACAGATTCCCCAACCTCACTCGTGGCTTCATTTTAGCATTTAATTCAATTCCCAATCTCATTCGGGTCATACAATAACCAAGCAAGCACATTACATATGTGAAAACATGAATAATTTTTTACCCCGACCGGGACTCGAACCTAGGACTTATAATTACTAAGTCAAGACGCTACCAACTACACAGTATTGGCATTTATTATCCTACTAGGAATCCTGTTCCATGCATCAGCTACTCTACGGTATTACCAAACCAATTTTCACCAATTTCCCTTCTGGACCTAAATTTATCAAGCTTAAATCCATTACCCATTACGAGTTTTGGTTTGATCATAAATTTTTAAAACTTTATTAATATCATCTTTGTTAATCCCTTCAAACCATTTATACACTCAATCATAACCCCCCTAACTCTGTGCCTCTCTAGAGAATGTAGATTTAATTTTTTTTAATCTGTCATATGGTAGATTTAGGCATTGCATAATTAATATTTGTTTTTGTTTTTTAGTCTTGCTTTGGTTATTAAAAATTTTAATTTTATCTCTGTTTACATTTGCAGATAGAGGTTCGTTCTCCTGTATCCTCCTCCTCTTCTACTGCATAAGTTACTTGCTCACGGCCACCATGCATTCAAAGGAAATCAAATTAAAAAATGATAATGACCACACTGCTAATATCTTTAATAATCATTTCTTAACTATAGCACAACCAACACAGGAACAACAAAATGTGCAACAAACCTCACACCGACAGTTTCTTAATAGTCCACCAGACTTTTTGTTTTACTTGTATCCTGTAACAAGGGAGGAAGTCACTAAATATATAAAAACCTTAAAACTAAATACAGCTTCGGGATATGATGAAATTCCATCAAAACTACTCCAGGTCACTGCCCATTACATTGATACCCCACTTACCCACATAATCAATCTATGTTTTCAGCAAGGATGTTTTCCAGACAAACTAAAAAGTGCTAAAAATAATACCTATATTTAAGTCAGGCACTGTAGATGATGAAAATAACTATAGACCTATATCAATCTTAAGTAAAGTGTTTGAAAAAGCAATTGTTCACAGACTTAAAGAATTCCTTGAAAAGTTCAACCTATTATCTGAAAATCAATACGGATTCTGTAATAATAAGACCACTGAAAAAGCAATAATGAACTTTACAAGTGATGATTATAAAAATTTGGAAATAAAAACTTTGTTGCAGGGGTTTTCCTAGACTTGTCCAAAGCATTTGACTCATTAGACCATGATATACTAAGAGAAAAACTAACTTATGTGGGTAATAGGGGAACACCATGACAGTTATTTAAGAGCTAATTGAAAAATAGAAAACAAGCCGTATATTGTAATGGGAAAGCATCTTTGTCGCGTAACACTCGCCAAGCGGCCTCATCTCACAGGTACTGTGTGGAGATTTGTAGCTCGCGGATTGGTCGGTGCAGCGACTGCTTCTTCCCATCTACCTCCAGACTCTGGAACTCTCTTCCTCCTTCTGTCTTTCCTAATTCTTATGACCTTTAATCCTTCAAAAAGCAGATCTATCGTCATCTCAGAGCCTAGTCTTCCATATCTCTGGGTCCTCTGTACTTTGACTGTTTTTTCTGTCTGTCGTTTTCCTTTGTGCAACATTACCTCATCTCTGCCTTGCCCTTAACCTTTTTCTTTTCCCTCGTCTTGGTATTTTCTCGTGGCCAGGCCTATATTGATGAGGGCAGTTTCTGCCTGTCCATGTGTCACTCTCTTAAAAAAAAAAAAAAAAACTATTGAGAGGGAGTACTACAGGGATCAATACTGGGCCCACTGTTATTTTTAGTTTATATAAATGATATTTCCAATGCCAGTAATAAATTCAAATATATTCTTTATGCAGATGACACCAACATTCTCTTGCATGATAACCTTGACCACCTGCATTCTGTTTTAAATAGTGAACTAGAAAAAATTAACAACTGGGTCTCTGTTAATAAATTAAAGCTAAATGTTTCCAAAACTGACTATATCTTATTTCAAAATAGATCTGTAGTACACAATATTGGTCAAGTTAATATGAATGGGTATGAAGTTAAAAGAGTTGCTTGTAAGAAATTTTTGGGAGTAATTATTGATGAAAATTTAAGTTGGAAATATCATATTCAATCTGTCTGCTCAAAACTGTCCAAGACATGCGGAATTCTGTATAAAATTCGCCATAACCTACCAAATGAGGCCTTAAAAAGCATATAATGTTCCCTGTGTTATCCTCATATTATATACTGTTTGTCCATCTGGGGTTGTACTTGGCCGTCAATTGTAAGGGATGTATTTGTAAATCAGAAAAGACTGATCAGAACTATTACATATCGTTGAAAATATGACTCAACTTCCTCTTTATTCAAGGAGCTAAACTTGCTTAAATTTAATTACTTGATACAATATTTCTGTCTTATTATTATACATAGTGACGTAATGATAACATAAAATAATTTAGATTTATTCAACATAACTATGGAACCAGAGGTAGCAATATAAATTTGATATGTCCACAGCCGAGAACAACCTTGTACAAATTTTCTATTCACTGTTTTGGCCCAAAATGTTGGAATGCATTACCAAAAGATTTAAAAACAATAACTGGCATAACCATATTTAAAAAGAAACTCAAATAGCATTTATTTACTAGGCAAAATCAAGCAGCTGTTGATTAATAATTAATACAGTATTGGCGCATCATTATGTCCAGGTTAAGGTCAGATTACTGTTTTGTTTTATTACACGATAAGTATGAGATTGCTATTTTGGAGCTTTTGTTAACTATTGCCGTCATACTTTAAATTATGTGAAATGTATATTAAACTGCCTGCCAGGGAGCTCTTGCTCAGCAGGCTACTGCCTCTGAATATAATGTACATATTTCTTCCTGTATGTATACTGAATATTTGGCAATAAAATCCATGACTATGTATGACTGTTGCCCACTGCATGATAGTGTACAGTACAGTAATGTATGTTAATTTCTAGATGTTAAGTGAATATGAATATCTTTTGTATACTGTTAAAAATAGATACAGGGCTTTCTCTTTTGCTATGTAGTATTAAAATATGTTTTTTACTTATCTTATATCTTTGGCATGGTGTGTCTATGTAAGGTTTGGAACGTATCTATGCCCTTTATCATTGTTTCCTATGGAAAATTACTCGTTTTTTCACGCGATTTTCCATTCACCTGACACTTCTGAGAACCTATCTAGGCTTATTCTGAGAACTAGGTATATATATATATATATATATATATATATATATATATATATATATATATATATATATATATATATATATATATATATATATATATATATATATTATATATACTTGGGGTCCCCACTTTATGTCAGGGTTTTATTCCTGACAGCTGACTTTAAGTGGATTTTGACCTAAGTTGGAACACACCTATAATTCGAATCTAGGTCTGAGGAGACTTGGGCAGGGTAGTCTGGAGAGGCAAGAGAACATACAGTACATAAGCTATAGAAATAGTTTAAGTTTTCGTTGTAAGATATTGTAAAACTACACTACATGTACAGGATACTAAATATAAACATATTAATGTACACTACAGTAATACAAAACTGTACAGTACAGTATGTCTTATCTTTACTTGCGTGGTCGGGTTGCACACTGGAAGGGGCATTACAAGGGATGGTAACATCCTCCCTAATTATTTCTGATAACACACTGGGACACTCTTTTGCTGTTTTCTCATCACCACTAGCTAGTAGAATCATATTGCACCCTTAGGTTATGCAGATTAGCACGACTTTTAAAACGATTAAATCAACCCCTACTGGCCAAAAACTCTTCACTTTCACTTCCTTTTCTGAGTGTTTTACTAATTCAAATTTAATTTCCATGGTGATGGCTTCTCTTTTCTTTATAGCACTGCCATCATAACAATCACCAATACACTTGGGAGACATAGTAATGTCAGTAACAAGCGAAACGAGAAAGCAGACAAAAACGAGGCACAATATGGCTGGTGGGAGTAAGTTGTGCTGTGGCTCTTCTTCTTCAATATTAAAATACGTGTATATCCTATCCTTTGAAGAATTAGAGATTATTCTTATGTTATTAAGATTATTGCTCTTCGATATAGCGAGTTTTTTTGTTCGTTAAGATGTTATGCAGGCTGGAAAAGATAGTAAACGTGCCATGATAGGGAGGTTAGGGTGTCGCCCTACCATACCGTAGATGGGGAGTATAGAGAGGACCTAGAACCATTGACACAGTCATGCGACCGCCCAGGCTGATCGTGAGTTCACACCACACATTCCTTAAGAGTGACGAGAAGAAGAGTTATACAGAAAGAAAGAGAGTGCGAGTTTTGAAAGTGAGCGAGTGCAAGAGAGAATGGGCATGACTGACTGGGGTTATCATGGGAGGGGGGAAATTCTTGTGAATGAAATCGCGAGAAGTTCGTTAAGAAGCAGGATGGGGACTGAGTCTGGGAGGACCCTTCCACTGCATCACACATGTCTTACTGCAAGCCATATGCAATTAAATAAGGCGTATTCGTTAATATGCGCGTAGTTTTAATGGGAGGTGATGTAGACTTTGCGATATCTATTAAGGGATATTTTTTATGAGGCAACGTAGTAAGGATCCACCTGCCCAGGTATGGCCGAGATGCAGCGTTTATTTTTTATTTTTTTTCCCATACTCTGCCAATGAGATAATTATTTGATTTCCAAAATTCCAAGAGAGATATTAAGTGATAAAGGATGCGAATCTATGAATTATTTTTTATTGTTTTTCTAGCTGCAGTATTTATATTAACTGTTTGAAAGAAAGCTCTAAATAGATAAAATAAAACTTTGAAACTTAATCCATGATAATGTTTGTCACCATTATTTCAGCTTGGTCATAAAGAAGGGAGCGTAAGATCACAAGATGAGACAATAAGGATGTCACACAGCCGTTTCCTGTATTTGAAAGAGACGAAGTCGATCCAGACACCGAAGAGACAGGGGAGGAAACAGCGCGTGCACGCAAATCTGCCCGCAAAAGCTAGCCATCTGTAGTCTAGAAGATAAATATTGAACAGTATTTTGGGTAGGAAAAGGAAAAGAGAGTAAAAAAGTATGTTATTAAGTACCTAACCAATTGTAAGTACAGGTAAAAAAGAATAAAATATAACCCCCCCTGTCTGCTGTGGTATTCTTTTGAGTAGTCACTTTAAAAATTTTTTTACATTTGAGTAAATAGAAGAATATATATATATATATATATATATATATATATATATATATATATATATATATATATATATATATATATATATATATATACACCTAGTTCCTATTATACGCGAAATTGCAATAACGCCCCCCAAAAATAATAGTAAAAAACTCGGAATTCGCGAATAACGCCCCCCCCCCAAAAAAAAAAAAAATTTATATATATATTATTATTATTATTATTATTATTATTATTATTATTATTATTATTATTATTATTATGATTTTTTTTTAAGATTATTGTGACACCAGGATGGACCAAAAAATGATAAAATAAAACAACCTTTATCAGGCTGTAAAGAGTAACAGATGGAGAGTGTAATGACCTGTCAGATGTGAAGGGATTATAAAAATGTGTAATGAATATCCAGCTCTCTGCAGGGTTTTAATATACCTCTGCATTACTCTCATGATGTCCATTCCAAAAATTCTCCTTAGATCTTATTATTATTATTATTACTATTTTTAACAATAATTTTCCTTTGATGATGAATGTGGAGATTATTATTATTATTATTATTATTTTTATTATTATTATTTATATCATTATTATTACGAATTTGTAATTAAACCATTATTTTTACAATAAATAATGTAGTTTTGGTTGAATGAACAAGAATTAATTAAAGATTTTCTCTCTCTCTCTCTCTCTCTCTCCTCTCTCTCTCTCTCTCTCCAACATTCTATTCTACCCAATAGGGTGGGTGTATATATAATGTATAATGATGATGATCTTTTCTTATCGTAATCCTCTTTGTACTGGTGGAAGAAGCCTCCGCGGGCGCTTATTTACTATATTAAAAAAAAAAAATTAATATAGTAAATAAGTGCCCGCGGAGGATTCTTCCACCAGTACAGAGAGGATTACGATAAGAAAAGATCATCATCATTATACATTATATATACACCCACCCTACCTCTGTCATATGTCTATCTAATCTACATTTGAAGGTGTCTAAGTAATACAATTCAGAATCTGAATTCCAGACCAAAACTTAGCACGAGGGTCTGCCCCTCTCTTTTTTCTCTCTTACTTTATTTAATTTTCGTGCTTTTCCCTCCAATTCCCTAATATCCTTAATCCCCACCCTTTAAAAAAAAAAAAAAAAAAAAAAAAGTATTGGCATTTATTATTCTACTAGGAATACTCTATGGTATTACAAAGCCAATTTTCACCAATTTCCCTTCTGAACCTAAATTTATCGAGATTAAATCCATTACCCATTACGAGTTCTGGTTTGATCATGAATTTTTAAAACTTTATTAATATCACCCTTGTTAATCCCTTTAAACCATTTATACACCTCAATCATATCCCCCCTAACTCTGTGCCTCTCTAGAGAATGTAGATTAAGTTTTTTTAATCTGTCATATGGTAGATTTAGGCATTGCAAAATTATTTTTTTTTTTTCGTTTTTTAGCCTTGCTTTGGTTATTTATAATTCTTATTTTATCTTTGTATACATTTGCAGATAGAGGTTCGTTCTCCTGCATCCTCCTCCTCCTCTTCTACCACATAAGTTACTTGCTCACTGCTACCGTGCATGTCCCAGTGTACTGTATAACTGTTGCCCACTGCATAATAAAGCATAGTGATGTATGTTAATTTCTAGCTGTAAAGTGAATATGAATATCTTTTGCATACTCTTAAAAATAGATACAGGGCTTTCTGCTTTCCTATGTAGTAATAAAATATGTTTTTTACTTATCTTATATCTTTGGCATGGTGTGTCTATGTAAGGTTTGGAACGTATCTATGCCCTTTATTATTGTTTCCTACGGAATATAACTCGTTTTTTCACGCGATTTTTCATTTACCCGACCCTTCTGAGAACCTATCTAGGCGTTATTCTGAGAACTAGGTGTATATATATATATATATATATATATATATATATATATATATATATATATATATATATATATATATATATATATATATATATATATATATATATACACATTTTTTTTTTTTTAAAGGCTGATCCTACTTCGCGATTTTCCTGGTTCGCGCCGGGTTCCTGAACTGAACTACCGCGATAAGGGAGGCAACACTGTATATATATATATATATATATATATATATATATATATATATATATATATATATATATATATATATATATATATATATATATATACAGTGTTGCCTCCCTTATCGCGGTAGTTCAGTTCAGGAACCCGGCGCGAACCAGGAAAATCGCGAAGTAGGATCAGCCTTTAAAAAAAAAAAAAAAAAAAAAAAAAAATTAAGATGATTATGACACCAGGACAGGCCAAAAATCATAAAATAAAACGGCCTTTATCAGGCTGTAAAGAGAAACTGAGATGGAGAGTGGGATAACCTGTCAGATGTGAAGAGATTATAAAACATGTGTAATGAATATCCAGCTCTCTGCTGGGTTTACTATACCTCTGCATTACCTTCATGATGTCTATTCTAAAACTTCTCCTTAGATCTTATTATTATTATTATTGGCAACAATAATTTTCCTATGATGATGATTGGGGAGATTATTATTATTATCATTATTATTATTATCATTAATATTATCATCATCAATATTACTACGGATTCGTAATTAAACCATTATTTTTACTATAAATAATGTAGTTTTGGTTGAATGAACAAGAGTTACTTAAAGATTCTCTCTCTCTCTCTCTCTCTCTCAAACATTCTATTCTACCCAACCCCCCACACTCTCTTTGTCCCAGCGAACTAGGGAGGGGCACTTTACACAGTTATTAAAAGTAAATAAACCAACAGACGTACAAACAATGATGAGCCCTTAATAATAATAATAATGATGATGATAATAATAATTCCACAATCATCATCAAAGGAAAATTATTGTTGCCAATAATAATAATAATAATTATAATAATAATAATAATAATAATAAGATCTAAGCAGAATTATTGGAATAGACATCATGAAAGTAATGAAGAGGTATATATATATATATATATATATATATATATATATATATATATATATATATATATATATATATATATATATATATATATATATATATATATATATATATATATACAGTGTTACCCCGGTTATTCGCGCTTCTTGGGTTCGCGTTCTCACTCTATCGCGGTTTTTTGGGGGATAAATTATTATTTTATTTTATGGGTATACGCAAAAATATTAAAATATTGAAAAAATAATTTTCAGTATTTTCATTTTTTTATTGAAATTTACGTTGCGTGCTGTTATTTATAATGTAAAGGGTGTTTTTTTAACAGTGCAGGGAGGGTTTATACAGTTCGTAAACGAAAAAATAATTGTAAATGAGTATGTGTGTCACGTAATCATCACCTCGTTCATTGTAATTTTATCTATCACTTTCATAAAAATTTACGTTGCTTGCTGTTATTTATAATGCAAAGAGTGTTTTTTTTAACAGTGCAGGGAGGGTTTATACAGTACGTAAACGAAAAAATAATTGTAAATGAGTATGTATATCACGTCATTATCACCTCATTCACCGTAATTTTATCTATCACTTTCATAAAAATTTACGTTGCTTGCTGTTATTTATAATGTAAAGGGTGTTTTTTTAACAGTGCAGGGAGGGTTTATACAGTACGTAAACGAAAAAATAATTGTAAATGAGTATGTATGTCACGTCATCATCACATTCTCAGTAAGTTTTCCTAACACTTTCATAAAAATTTACGTTGCTTGCTGTTATCTATAATGTTAAGGGTTTTTTTTTTTTAACAGTGCAGGGAGGGTTTATACAGTACGTAAACGAAAAAATAATTGTAAATGAGTATGTATGTCACGTCATTATCACATCATTCACCGTAATTTTATCTATCACTTTCATAAAAATTTACGTTGCTTGCTGTTATTTATAATGTAAAGGGTGTTTTTTTAACAGTGCAGGGAGGGTTTATACAGTGTAAATGTAAAAATTTATTAAAATATCTATGTACATATAGGCGTATCCTACTTCGCGGATTTCCTGGTTCGCGCCGGGACCCGGAACCGAACTACCGCGATAAGTGAGGCAGCACTGTATATATATATATATATATATATATATATATATATATATATATATATATATATATATATATATATATATATATATATATATATATATATATATATATATATATATATATATATATGTTATTTTTATGTACGATTCCTTAAGAGATTTTGAAACTTAAGCAAAATTCATTCTTTAATGTTGCAAATTAAATTTTTTTTTTTCATTTTATTATCGCATGCACAGATACAACCTTTTAATATTTTTTTTCAAATACAAGTTTTTATATATTCTTTTAATGTTGAGAGGTGGATATAGCCTTCATATGATAACTGTAACCTTTCAAAGAGATAAAGATATTAATGATTTTGAGAAGCTTATCTAGAGATAATTATTGTTAATTACTGTCACTGTCATGAAATTTATAATTACAATTGAGCTAATTAAGATAATTGAGATCCTTAGAGTGTATATTTTGAGTTTGAAATTTAAAATAATGATACTTAGTCCTTTTATATCGTTTATTAAGAAAGGATAATCGTAAATTTTTTTGATAGTAATAGATATACATAAATAAGAATAAGAAATTCTCTTGAGATATCAGCTTTAGTGTAAAATATTTTTAATTTACAATACTTGTCAAGCTTCCATGAGTTTCATATTATTATTAACTATACTTATCAAATATGATTGTAGTATTTTGCTTAAATTTTGTCGGTGGTATGTTTGACTTATAGCGAGTGTGTGCTTCGACTCAACCCTCTGATTTATAAAAAGAGAACAGATTGCCATAATAGGCAAGTATGTGTATGTTTATTTCACTAGCGTTAATTGCAATGTTAAACAGAAAAAGGATGGATTTATGTTTCGATGTCTCTTTATATGTATACTAAGATATTTTGTTTTTATTCTTTTTAGACGCTAGAGGGCAGTTGTGGTTTTTTTCCCTTGTATATTTGGGTAGGAAGGCAAGTCATAAATAGGGCCCCTACAAGATAAAAATATACGTTTCCTTTTTGAAGAAAATAAGTTGACTTACATTCTCTCTTTCTCTTTCTCTCGCATCTTTTGCCCCTTCCGTACTGAAACATGTTATTTCTTTATGTTGACAGAGTATTATAATTATTGATTTTTTTTTAATTCTTTTGCAAATTTGTTAGATGATACATGTGCCCAAGTTTTATGATATTTGATAAGTTTTTGCATGCTGATATTGCATAAATACTGATAAGACAGAATTTGAACTGAATAATTATGAGTTTTTTCAGCCACATATTGCAACTGTCTTGGAAAATAGATAAACTCCCACTGACAAATTGAGCAACCAGAAGGTTGGTGACAATGCTACTATATATATTATGACTGCAGGAATTCGAACAGTAAAAGAGACTGACCAAAAGAAATTGGTTTAAAATGAACATTATTATGAAATATAAGTAAAGAACTGTGTTCTTGCCTCAAAACGCCAGTATCATTTGTATATTTAATGTTATTCCTGAATTAGTATTTTTATTTCTATTTTTATTATTCTTATTATGATCATGATTCTTATTATTGTTATGATTATTATGTTAGTTGTTATTGTTGCTATCACTCCATGGCCCTTCTGCTAAATATTATTTTTGTAATGCTATCAGTAGTAACCAAATGATTTGTATTTTTATACTGAATTAATGCTTTTATGTTACTGTAGTCACAGTTAATAAGTGTATGTCTTTAGTGGCTGTTCTCAGCATTTCATGACTTTTCTTTTTGATATATATAGTATACTAATGTTATGTATCAGTTACTCAGCTACGTCCTAAGTATCTTGGAATAATGATCTAATGGTGTAGACACATACTTACAATTACCACCCTATTTCCATGCAGCCCCAACCTGCAATTTTAATTTTTTTTTCACAAACTAGTCCCTTTTACCCATTAGAGAGATTGCAAGTGCCTGCAGACGCAGAGGAGGTGAAGTATTTCCTTTGATTGCTTACATATGACCATTGTTTGTACACAGAGGTCATATCTATTCTCTCTTGCATTTGTAATAGCGACATTAGGCCCTAGATTTCGGCCTTAGAATCTACTCCAGGAAATGTTTCATATTGCAGATTTTCAGCTGAAGGGATATCCACCTTCGGTGGAGAGGTACGTGAGAGGCAAAATGGTCCTAGGACCACCTCGAGATTCGTAAAACGCGGGCGGAAGAGGCTCATGGCAGATATATCGGCGACCTTCTGTTGTCCGGCCGGTTTCCAGAAAAAGAATTCGCGGTACGTGGTTACAACCCAGACCTACTTCACAGCGGAGAGGAGAGGGGTTGTTGGAATCAGGTGTGGGAATATGTCCAAGACCTAGCAATAATAGGTTAAAAAAAGGGGATTGGGGGAATGAAAAAGGGAGATGAAAAATCCCTAGAACAAAAACAGTTCTATGACAGGGAGAAAGACATGTCCCAAAGGGTAATAACTTCTTTTCAGCTACCAAAACACTATACGACAGTAAAACAAGACCAGGGGAAAGAAAAAGCCCCCACTGTCTTTGTATGAATAGAGTAAAGAGAGAACCTCAGAAAATAAATTCCACACTGTCTTTGAGAATTTTTTATGGACACCACAAAAGGAAAAAAAAAAATGTCTTTAACTTTTAAGATTTAAGTTAAGAAAACCTCAATGCCTCCCCTAGAAGTAATATATTGTAATTGTGAATATTTTGATTTTTTAGTACTATGATAATTGTTTTTATTGCTGAATATTTGCAGAGATCATATCCAACTGTATTTTATATTAATTGGGTATTATAACCATTTTTAACTAGTTTCCTCTTAAATCATTTTGTCACTGATTAGTAGCTATGTATTGTAATTGTGCAGATTTATTTAGTACTATGAAAATCAATTTTATTTGCTGAATCTTTACAGAGATCATATCCAAATGTATTTTAGGTTAATTGGGTATTATAACCATTTTTAATTAGTTTCTCAATTAAATAATTTTGTCACTGATTAGTAGCTATATATTGTAATTGTGAATACTGTACTTAATTTTGATTTTTTCTTTAATTACAATGCTCATTGTAAGGAACATATTCTTCTTTTGTTTGTCTTTTTCAGAAATCACATGTTCTATATATATTAAGTCCCCTTACAATGGAATTTCTTTCCAAAAACTAATTGTGATAAGTAATCTGTTTAGATAATTATATGAAATTGTATGTCTTAAGTCATCAGATTAGATAGGTCTGCCCCATTTTTTTGTTAAATTATAATAGTTAACATGTATAATACTCTCTAAAATGTATAATGCTTTGTCTGAAATGGGACATTTCAGGGTGGTAGAGGGGAGTGTCGTATAAAGAAAAAAATTAAATTTAGAAGTCTGTATAACTGTAACATAGGCCACATGGTGTCAGGGGGAGTCATGTGGAGTAACTGATATTCCCCAGTGGTGGTTTCCTGGGCAGGATGTGTTTACAGAGAAATAACAAGAGATATGGTTCAACCCATAGGCCTCTAACACATAGGCGCCAATTGCCAATAGAGGTCAAAATTGTCACAAAGTTCAAGTCATTCCCACGAGAGCCAAAAACCAATATCCACATGCACTTGTGAAAATACACATACAGGCCCTCCTAGTGTCCGATTAGCCTTCTTGATAGCCACGCCCCTAACACTACATGAATGGGCGGCACTCTCTTTTCTCTGGAAGCCTATTAGCAAGGCTGTCCAAGCCTACCACGCCCTGCCATCTTGGTCATACAAGAAAGTAAGAAGCAGTAAGAGATAGAGAGTCTCAGTAAGAACTTGACAGAGGCACAAATAAGATCTTAGAGTTTATTTTAATGGGACGGGGAGCTTTGAGGTGTAGAAAAAGTGTAGAACTACATAAACTCATGTTAACCATGCAATGCATATCTGTTATCACCTTGCACACTACCAGATTTCTAATATATAAACACTAATACGACAAACATATAAACAGCTATGTGCTTTTTTTTTTTTAATATAGTCCTTCAATTTAACCAAATCTATAAACATATAAAAAAAGCCAATAACTTGATAAATACGAATACAGCTGTGCTGTTAGCTCTGTATTCGTATTTCAAATAAAATCGTACTTACAGCTATGTGTTTTTTTTTTTTTAATTCAATGTAATCCTTCAATATAACCAAATATATAAACAAATAAATAAATAAAGCCATTAACTTGATAAACATGAATACAACTGTGCTGCTAGCTGTGTATTCATCCGCTACGCTCACAAACTGTTCTGCGCACGGTTTGAATTTATCCCAACCGCCATGATCTAAAATGCGGCTGACGAGGCTAAGAAAGTAAATATCTTAACAAAGAAATGTTCACAATTAATAGAAGAGGTAGAAAAATTATTCGTTTTGTGGATAAATGAAAAACAGCTGGTTGGAGACAGTATTAGCGAGGCCATAATATGCGTTAAGGCTTTGCAAATCCACTGTGATTTAGTAGCAAATTCTCCGATTTCTATTGGCACAAAAGTTGACAAATTTAAAACCAGCAGAAGCTTGTTTGAACAAGATCATCATCATCATTATATATATATATATATATATATATATATATATATATATATATATATATATATATATATATATATATATATATATATATATATATATATATATATATATATATATATATATATATATATATATATATATATATATATATATATATATATATATATATATATATATATATATATATATAT
>JAXCGZ010002870.1:0-12500 GCA_037179515.1 Halocaridina rubra | reverse complement strand
AATTGTGTTTACGGGAAAGAGCCCAAAGCTCGTATCTTCCCGTCTCCTCATCGGTTCCATTTTATACTTAGTGATACTTATCATACCTGTCCTTAAAACTATGGATTGAGATAGCATTAACTACCTCCTCGCTTAGCGAATTCCAATTATCAACTACTCTTACACTGAAAAAGTATTTCCTTACATCCTGCAAAGAAGTTTTCTTACCAAGATTTAAACTATGACATCTAGTTCTAGAGCCAGCCATATCAAAATATCGATCCCTATCCACCCTATCATAACCATGAAGGAATTTAAAGAATGTCACCATATACCCCCTCAATCTTCTAGCTTCGAGTGATGGTAAGTCTAATTCCCTCAGCCTCTCATCATAACTGAGATTGCGTATTTCTGGCACCAGTTTCGTGGCATGTCTTTCAACTTTTTCAAGTTTAGCTATGTGCTTTTAAAAGTGTGGATTCCAAAAGGGGGCTGCATATTCGAGTTTTGGCCTCACATAGGTTACATAAATATTTCTGAACATTTCCTTGTCCATGTGCCTGAAGGCTACCCTTACATTTGATAAGAATGCATATGCTGCCCTTACTATGCCATTTATATGTATTTCTGGAGACAAATCTGCCAGTGTGTTTACTCTTAGATCTCTCTCATTTTCTGTCCCCTGAAGTTGTACTCCAGCCACCGAGTAGTCAAGCTTGGGCCTTCTTGCACTTGTACCCATTCTCATTACCTTACATTTTGAAGTATTGAATTTCATTAGCCACTTTTCTGACCACTCATGCAGATTATTTAGATCCTCCTGAAGTTCTCTACCATTGTTCTCATTTTTTACTTTCTTCACAATCTTTGCATCATCTGCAAACATATTCATGCATGAATTTACAGACTCTGGTAGATCATTTACATATACAAGGAACAAAAGTGGCCCTAAAACTGAACCCTGTGGAACTCCACTACTAACTCTTCTCCATTCAGACACTGAGTGTCTTACTCTAACCCTCTGCTCCCTTCCTTCTAAGTAAGTTTTTATCCATTCCAAAACATTTCCACCTATTCTAGCCATTGCTTGCAGCTTCCTAATAAGTCTCCCATGTGGAACAGTGTCAAATGCTTTCTGGAAGTCTAGGAATATGCAATCTGCCCAGCAATCTCTTTCCTGTAAGATTCGGCTTACCTCATCATAAAATTCTAATAAGTTTGTTACTGTTGATCTACCTTCCCTGAAGCCATGTTGCCTCACTGACAAAAAGTTGAAGGATTCCAAGTGAAGAGAGATATGTTTCCTTAGTAGTTTCTCCATAACTTTGCAAACTATGCTGGTGAAGGAAACTGGTCTATAGTTCAGAGCCGTATCCCTCCTTCCCTTTTTGAAGATAGGTATCACATTTACTTGTTTCCAGCATCTTGGAATCTCCCCTGACTCCAGTAACTTTTTAAATATGATACTTAGTGCCACTGATATTGGGTTTGCACATTATTTAAGCACATGAGGGGATATGTCATCAGGACCTGTAGCTTTATGAACATCTAAATCCATCAGTGCTTTGCATACCTCCGTGGCTGTAAGGTTGATGTTCTCTAATACCGGCCCTTGAGCTGCTATCTCTGCAATCTGAGGGGGTGGGGTATTTTCTACTGTAAATCTGTAAATACTGACTGAAACTCCTTGTTCAATTCTTTGCAGATCTCTTCAACCGTCTCAGTGATGCTTCCATCCGCTCTCTTTAGCCTTAAAACCTGTTCTTTTACCTTCAGTTTTCCTCTGATAAAGCTGTGGAAAAGCTTGGGATTTTCTTTAGCCTTCCTGGTGATGTCCCTCTCTGCCTCTCTCCTTTTACTTAGGTAGTCATTTCTTGCTCTTTTGTAAGTTTGCCAGGCATATACATATTTTCTCCTCCTATACCTTTTCCAGCATTTGTCTCTCCACTCCATAGCTCTTTTACACCCATTATCGAACCATTTCTCTCTGGCATGAATTACACCTACTTTGGTGACAGGTATGCAGCAATCTACTATCTTTCCATATTTCTCACAAAAGATGTCATACATTTCTTGTACAGATTTGTTGTAAAATAAGGTTCTCCAATCAATAACTGCAAAAAGCTCATTCATTTTAATGTAATCTCCTTTCGGATAGTTCCTCCTCATGTCCTCAGTGCCTCTACTCTCAGGCAGAATATCTTCAATGATATACTCCATCAACAACACACAGTGGTCACTCTTTCCAATTGGTGGTTCATACTCAATTTTTTCAATAGCCAACACATTATCTGTGAATACTAGAGCAAGTAGTGATGGCTCATCCCCACCCCTGGCCCTCGTTGGTTCCATTACATGTTGGTGTAGGAAATTCCCTTGTAAGCAATCTAGCAATCTTGCCCCGAATGAGTCCCCACCACTGTGTGGGTCAAGATTTATCCAATCTATCTCTTTATGATTAAAATCTCCCATAATCAAAATCCTACATTTTTTTTCCCGTGCCATGTTAACAACTTAGTTTATGACTTCAATAGTACCTATATGACTTTCCTCATAAACTTCAAGCCTATTCTGGTTCCTTGGTGGGTTATATACAACAGTTATTATAATGCTCTCTGACCCAGTATTTATGAAAGCAACAAGAAATTCCTTGAACTCACTTTCTATAGCCAAGTTTATTTCTTCAACTTGAATCCTTTCACTTATGAGCAGTGCTATCCCTCCACCAGTCCTCTCAGATCTTTCAGCCCTTAGTATTCTGAAGCCCTTAGGAAAAACTGTGACACTGTTTATGTCGTCACTCAACTTAGTCTCTGTAATTGCTACTATATCTGCCTTACTGTTGTGAATCCTATCTTTTAATTCTACTGCCTTACCAGCTAATCCATCAGCATTTGTGTATAGCAATCTTAATGAGGCCCCATCCCTGATCTTCTGTCATTATCTTCTTTATCTCCCCTTTGTCTGGAAGAACTCTGAAATGAAAATTTTTCTTCTCTTCTTCATTTCTTTCCTCATTTAACCTTCTTGCCTCTTCCAACAAGTTTTTGATCTTTCCCATCTCTTCCTGTGTTCTGTATCGTCTAATGAACACTTTTGAATTCTTGAAGGTCTTTTAGACTTTTTTCTCAACAATATTTCCCTACATGTTTCCCCTCTCTCAAAGGTTACTTTTGTTGGTCTCGGCTTTCCTTCCCTCGAATATTTACCTAGTTGGTGTATGTTTACAATATCCTCAGGACCACAAACTACTCCAAGCTTTCTTATCAGGTCTACAACCCTAGCTTTATTTTCTTCAAGTCTCCCCTGCCATGTTGGCTCCTGGAATTCGCTTATGCCTGAGATTATCACTGTCTTCTCTTTATCAAGTGCTTGTTTGATGAATGGGTTTGCCCTTTCCATCACAACGTCTTTCATTTTTTCGATTACTGTCTCTTTATAGTCAACTGTTTGTATGTTTTCCAGTGCCATCACCTTTACAGCCTCTTTTACTGCCACATTCCCCTTTAGTGCATCAGCAGAGGAAGTTTTCATGGCATCATTTTCCATATTCAGCTCCTGGAACTCTTTTCTGAACTGTTCAATGTTTTCCTTAATCTGGACATTCCAAGCAGCAATCTCGTCTCTCTCAGAAGAGAGCAGTGAACTAACATCTAATTCCTTTAGGTTGTCATTCAGCTGTTTGTTTTTATCTTCTTGTTTAGAAATTCTAGTTTCTAGTTGACTCTTTTCCCCTTCCAGCTTCTTTATTCTTTTTTCTAGTTCCTTTCTCTCCTGCCCTTGTGCTTTATTTGCTTCCTCCAAAGATCTTATTTCCTCTCTGAGTGTTTCATTCTCTTTCATTTCTCCATCCATATTCCGAATTTTTTCATCAAGGCTTATAACCATTGCTTCTAAATCCTTGATTTTCTGTTTTAGTCTCCTAATGGCTACCCCTCCTCCCAACCCATGGGTGGGAGAGGTTTGGGACAGAGATGGCGTCATTTTTATGTTCTCCCTCTCACAGAATATAGAAAGAAGAAGAGAAAGAGAGAAAAAAAAGAGAAAAACTTTTATTTAAGCTTCACACAGAATTTTTATATCTCCATATAAGTGCTATTTAGTGACTCAATTTATCTCTTTTCTGGTAACACACATCTTAACTTAAAACTTTGACTATGGTAATTTAAGGATAAAAAGAAAAAGAAAAAAAATGCAACCAAACAAAAGTCAAACCTGAAGGAAAATTCAAATTTGTGTCTGAGGAGGCACCCACCTGTTTCTGCTATATATATTCTTCCTAACTGATAAACTCACTTGCTAACCAAGATATGTTATCACAGGATTAGACTTTACATTGAACTCAATATATATACAAAATAAAAAAATAGTTAAAGAGAAAGCTAAAAGAAAAGAAAAAAAAATGAAGAAAATAAGACAGCTGTACTACTTGGCAACTTAACTCAGTACTGTTGACAGGTGTATTTTTTGGTATTTATTTAATTATTCAATTATTTTGTGTATCAAACTAACTAACTAAGTTAATATAAATGGGAAGAATACTGATTTTAACAATATATGAAACCACAGGATCAGGTAAACGGCTTAAGAGCTTTCCCCAGTTTACACAAAATATTAGGTAATGTGATGTGATGGCTTCACCTCTGGCAACTCTTCTAAATTTCCTTCAAGGCAGAACAGGACAGCTTCTTCTCTCTCCCCTCACGAAAATGTTCTCAATTTTTTCCTTTAATATTTTGGACAGTCTTGTCATACAACAAATATAAGTTTTGTACTCACACTACTCTGCAGGATTTCTGATTTAGGGAAATTATGGTAAAGTTTTCCACTAAACACTTAGTCACTCAAAAACACAAGGAAAAATTTAACTGATACTGGGATGTGTGTACTGTGTGCGCGCGGGTGTGTGTATGTATATGTATGTGTGTATGTATATGTATGTATGTGTGTATGTATATGTGATTACCTAATTGTGTTTACGGGAAAGAGCCCAAAACTCGTATCTTCCCGTCTCCTGATCGGTTCCATTTTATACTTAGTGATACTTATCATACCTGTCCTTAAAACTATGGATTGAGATAGCATTAACTACCTCCTCACTTAGCGAATTCCAATTATCAACTACTCTTACACTGAAAAAGTATTTCCTTACCAAGCTTCAAACTATGACATCTAGTTCTAGAGCCTGCCATATCAAAATATCGATACCTATCCACTCTATCATAACCATGAAGGAATTTAAAGACTGTTCACCATATCCCCCCTCAATCTTCTAGCTTCGAGTGATGGTAATGTCGTATGACTTCCGGTACGCTGAAGCCAGAATCTGAAACTTGTAACGGTTGGTCGAGGGCACAGATGTGTTATTGCATGCCCTCACTTTTATTGAGTTTTGGGTGCAGACCATGCTTTCCTTTGGGACCACCGCGATTTATGGCTAGGCACCTGGAACAAATGTGGGAGGCTTGTTTTCTGCATGTACGGCCCATGTTTGTAGAAAGTATCAAGGAGATATATGACCGGAACCATGAGACTTAGCATCTGGCATCGAGTACCCGGTGAGGATGAAAGGCTCGGAAGTTAGCCATTTCCTGAACAACAAGAAACACAAACATGTGGCCCATACATATGTACATGCCCTGGAGAGTTACCCAATAGCCACGCTCTGACCTGGAACTTTTCCGTTCTATAGGTTTGTTGAAACAGCCCCGCCCCAAAATAGGGACGGACTCCACTTCGAACCTGGCGTTGATTTGCAGAACTAGATGTCACTCGAGTTCATTGGCAGGATTGGATGTCAAGCCATGCCCTGCCCCGGGGGTATTTCAAGAACCACCCAGGACAGACACAGTTAGTTAGAACTTTGCCCGGGGCACGAATAGATCATAGATTGTGATAGTCATAGGGTGGGGGCATTGAGGCGTCGAATGTGTTGTACTCTAGAATAAATTAAGATAAAGGAATCACTGCTTGTCCATTCTTACCTTGTACCCGTCTGGTACTAATAATTATAAAATAGTAATTAAACCTTACGTCAGTGGTGACGAGCGGTGAGATAACCCAGTCATCTTAAAAAGTGTGAATTCAAATGGAAGTCCAAAATTCATACGACAACTTGGTGGCAGCGCAGTACGGATCATCACGCCTGGAAAACATACGAAGAGACTCTCATATCAGAAGAAACCAGTGCGAAGAAAAGAAAATAAGAATGGCAAACGCAGAAATCCAACATCTCCCAATTCAAGAAATGAGTAACGAGGCCAAACACCGGAGAATTCTCGAACTGGAGGAGCACGTGCGGCGCCTACAAACTCCTGCCGACGCCGCTCTGTCGAGAAGGAACTTGGTCAACGCCGACAGAGAAACCGACGCCTCAAACATCGACGAACAGCCTGCCGCTCCGAGCCCCGTGGTGACACAGGGAACACAGCAGGACAAGCCCCCACCCTATGCCCTGGTTGTAAAGGAGCCTCGAGTCAAAAATTCACCTTTATACCTCGATGGCACAAATGTAAAAGACCTCGAATGTCCGTCCATAATTCCCGCGACCGACTTCCTGAAATACTTGGGTCTGCGGATGAGAAGTGACGAGTGGTCAAACAGAGAATATTATGAAACTTTTAAGGAACTATTCCTAAGATATTTCTTAGTAAGCCGAAGTGTGACCGGAGCATTGAGTGAAAATGCCCATTACAAGAAATATAAGTTGCCGGATCCGACCAAGAAGATGGCGATTCGTCGATTTTACTCGAGAGAAGAAGGAGAACCCCCTCCTTCCTTGCCTTCTGCCATGAAGTTCTTCAGGACCACCTCCTTAAAATAGCTAAGTACTTGTGATCTGTATCCAGTGAGTAATGGGACAATTAGTAAAAGAAATTGAGGTCGGTGGACGCCGCCATTTTATCTTGTAGTTATGCTCTGACTCAGCCAACCCGCCTATGAGGGGTGTGGCGCCTAATAAGTAGATAAAAGTAGAATTTCTGTACCCATTACTAACATGGATAATTTGTACTAATAGCTATAAGCAGTAATAAACTCCGTTTTTTGTTATAATTTGAGTAATGTAAAGAAATTGCGTTGGAAGTGTGTTCCATTTATTTGTATTAATGCCTAAATCGAATTTTAAGAACGCGAATGTATTGATTTTAATTGAAAATTTAATATACGTGCAATCACTATTACAGTATATTAATTTCTTAAGCGTAAGAATTATAGTGAGAAATATACGTGCATCTGCTTTTAAGTTTTTCATACACCACGTGTGATTTTCGAGAAAGGAATGCGGAAGTGACCAATCGATCTCCCAACCTCGTTATTATGAATATGTAGTAATTGTACTGATCTTTGATATTTAATGTACGTGTAAAATCATTTTTTATTAATTTCTTAAAGCGTAAGAAATCGAGTTAAGATTGCGCCTGTTTTCAAGGTTCTTTCTTTTTTTGTTTGTTTTTCTCCGCGGGAGTAATGTTTTAGCGAAAGAAAGACATAAATGATAGATTGTTTTTTTTTATTGTTGTTATGATGAAGAGATTAACATTACGATACGTGTGTGGCATGTTTTTTTTTTGAAGAATAAGAAATTTTGTGATATTGTTTAGAGATGAGTTTTTTAATTTCACGCTATGCAGGTGAAAGTAAGAGTAAATTAGAGTAATTTGTGCTATCCTAGAATAGGGGAGGTTTTTCAGTGTCACCCAAACGTAGCTTCAAGGGAGTAGAATGTTTGTTTGTTCGTTAGAGTGGGACCTAGGACTGGTGAGGCAGTCTGTGACCGTGCGGCCCAACCGAGATTTCACCCTTACTCTTCTTCAGAGAGATCGGGAAAGGGAAACCAACGTTGTAAATTAAAGGGAATTTTACAGAAAGGGGACGATTGTTTTGTAAGTGATGCAGCGAGTGAGGCAGAGAATGAGTATGAATGACTGGGGGTATAATGGGGGGTTGCTCTAGGGGGTGAAATCGCGGAAAGCACCGTTAGGAAGCACGATTGGGGAGTCTCTGCGAGGGTCGTTCCCCTGCTCCGCCAGGTTCTTCTGCATGCCATATCAGAGTATTTGTATGGGAAGTGATGCGCTGTTGCAATATCTAGTGAGGGATATTTTTGAGAAAATGATTCTCCACCTGCCCAGATATGGTTGAGATGCCAAGTTTGTTTTATTTTTGTTTTGTCCCCTACTCCGCCAATGAGATTATTATTCGATTTCCGAGAGCGATTCCAAGATAGATATTACGTGATAAAGGGCGTGAATCTATGAATGATACTTTGTTTTCTTTGCTAGCTGCAGTATATACATTATTTGTCTGAAGAGATATGTTAGATTGATAAAATAAAACTTTGCGAGTTTTAGCCATGATAATGTTTATCAAAATTATTTCAGCTTGGTCATAAAGAAAGAGTGAAAGCTGACACGAAATGACAACAAGAATGTTACACAGCTGTTTCCCGTATTCGAGAGAGCAGAAGTTGATCCAGAAGTCAAAAGAACAGGGGAGAAAACAGCGCCCACATGCGCACCCCCGTAAAAGCAAACAGACAGAACAGTTATAAGTCGAACTTCTCCCTGTTCTGGAGGAAATTCTGTTGCATAGTAATTTAAATAAGTCAAATTCGAGATAGTAAAAGAATATATATATATATTTTCTGTTTGAATTGTTCATGTACAACTCCGTACGAGATTTTGAAACTTAAGCAAAATGCATTCTTTACTGTTGCTAATGAAATATACTTTTTGTTTTATTATTGCATACACAGAGATAGACTTTTTATATTCTTTGATACCCGTTCTTGTTATATAGTTTTTTGTATTGAAGAAATCTTTAAAATCTTAATTAAAGAGTTTTGAAAAGATTATCTAGAAATAATTATTGTTAATTACTGTTACTGTTATGAATTTAAAATTATAATTGAGCTAATTGGGATAATTAAGATTCTCAGAAATTATATGTTGAGTTTTAAATTTAAAATTAATGATATTTAAGTCATTATAAGATGTCTGTTAAGAAAAAGATATTTGTACTTTTGTTGATAGTAGTAGAGATATTGTCACATATGATTTTAATCTTTTGCTTTAATTTCATCAGAGTGTGTGCGCTCCGACTCAACCCTCTGATTTTTAGCAAGAAAAGGATTGTCATTATAGACGAGGATGTGTATGCTGTTACAGTAAAGTCCTTAGCAATATTAAACAGAAAGGAATGGATTTATGCTTCGACATATCTGCAGTTGTACACTAAGTTCTTTTTGCTTTTGTTTTTGTTAATGGGGAATAAGAATAGCCCTCTGCCAATAAACGTGAAACTCTATCGATAGTCATTCCTCACGTTTGTTCACTTTCATTTGGTTATTTATTATTTTATTATGTAGAGATACTCCGCGACAATTTATTTTTTATTTTCAGTACAAGTGAAAGAAAGAAGCCCGTCTCGCCTGACCACAGGGTGGAGACCGCGACGTATTTCAAGGTTGCCCCGTCTCTCTCTCTCTCTCTCTCTCTCTCTCTCTCTCTCTCTCTCTCTCTCTCTCTCTCTCTCTCTCTCTCTCTCTACTCTGAGACTGAGATAAGCTCCTTCCGATACTACAAGAATGTTGCCGTCATTGATTCTTTTTTTGTTTTTTTTTTCCAGCGAAGCTAGGCGATAATTGTGCCTACATTTTATTGCAGTCGATAGATTGTTGCATGCTGTTATTGCATAAATACTGATAAGACATCGGTAGTACCGCCATTTGCATAAATATTTTTGCCACATGTCGCAACTGTTTAGAGAATAGATAGAACTCCCATTGACAAATTGTGGAGCCAGCAAGTTGCCACTTATGCTTTGTATATATACATATGTTATGACAGCAGGAATTTGAATAGTAAAAGAGACTGTGTTAGAATGAGCATTACTATGAAATATAAGTATAGAACTCTGTTCTTACTTCTGAATGCCAGTCTCCATTGTATATATATTGATATTTCTGATTTAGTATTTTTATTTTTATTTTTTATTATTCTTATTTTGATCATGATTATTAGTAATGTTATTATGTTGACTGATATTGTTGCTATCTCTCAATGGCCTGTTGCTATTATTTTTGAAATGAAATCAGCAGTAACCTGATGATTTGTATCTTTTATCTGAATTCATACTTGATGTTACTGTAGCCACCCCTAATAAGAATGTTTCTTTAGTGGCTTTTCCCAGTATTTAATGATTGTTTTTATGACTATAGTAGAGTAATGCTATGTATCAGTTTCTCAGCTAAGTCCTAAGTATCTTGGAGTAATAATCTAGTTGTGTAGACACATACCTTCCATTACCACCCTATTCCTAGGCAGCCCCGACCTGCAAGTTCTAAAAGTCTTTAGATTCTGTCCTCTCAAACAAGTCCCTGTTGCCCATTGAATAGAGATTGCAATCACTTGCAGTTGCAGGGGAGGCAAAGTATAGCCTCCGAGGACCAACGTATGGCCATTGTTGGTACCCAGAAGTCATAGGGAACCTTTCTTACAACTGTAGTAGTGACATAGGTTCAAATTTTCATCCCGAGGTCTGCTTCGAAGGTACGTGTGGATTGCCGTACTGAAGAGAAATCGCTGTGACGTTGCGGGTCTCCTACGTGGTGGTCTTAGTCAAGATCGGCTGAGGGTAGGACGAGAAAGCCAGGCTGGAAGGATTAGAAAGGTGCATCGATCGCTTCCTCTTTGTCTTGCCTATCTTGGAAATGGAGATAATTTATGGTAGAGTACGAACCTGGGCCTGCAGCAAGGACGGCGGGGGAGTGAAAAAATGAAATCCCAGAGAGAAACGGTGGAATCGCGCCTAGCAGGAATTCATGAGCAAGGGACAGAGAAAACAAAAGTCTTCAACGACCGAAAAACACTCTAAAAAGCCATGTAAACGAATTGATGAAATCCCAGAGAGAAAGAAGGGTATTTAAAAATCCCTTATTAGTTGTTGGAAAGAACAACCCATGCTTTAGAACTGAAAAAAAAATGGGAAAGAAGAGGTCCCCTTTTATTACTTGTTTTACCTAGTTTTAAGATAATTTTAAGCGACAACTCAGAGACTCCTTTAAAGATAGTTTGGAATAAGTGCCTTTGATGGATTGTATGATTTGCACTGACAGTAATAAGTTGTCTTCTGTTTAAATAATATTAGTGTTTTGCTTTAGCATTATCATTGTTTGAATCATGATTTAATCTTTGTGTTCATTGAGTTCTCATATCAGTTTGTCTCTGAATAGGAATTGCACATTGGAATGATGAATGTTTTCTGACTTCACATCGTAACCAATAGTTTGTTTCAGGAGTAGTTTTTAAGGCCTAATTTTAAGACAAATCAATGCCCCATAGTAACGATAGGAAGTTTCCATTTATGTTATTGTCTATCGCATTTTAAATGTTCTACATGATTTATCTTTTTACAGTAGCTAACCAACTTTTGTAAATCTTTTGAAAAAAGGAGAGAAGTAGACACAGTAACGTCATGATCTAAACTAACTTGTGGTCTTAATTAGTATTTAATAATGAGTAGTTACACACTGAAATCCTAATGATTAAAGTTAATTGTATTTGTTGAATATAGGGATGTTTGTACTAAAGATTGTTTAGTGTTCATAGAACCAGGAATTCTTAGATGATAGCTTAAATAATTCGGCCCCATTTTTATTGTAAACTAGTGTTAGCTAGGATATATCCAAGAGCTCTCAAAAGATCTCCCATGCTTCGACTGAAATAAGAGATATTTCAGTTTTGGTTGGGAGGGATGTCGTATGACTTCCGGTACGCTGAAGCCAGAATCTGAAACTTGTAACGGTTGGTCAAGGGCACAGATGTTTTATTACATGCCCTCACTTTTATTGAGTTTTGGGTGCAGACCATGCTTTCCTTTGGGACCACCGCGATTTATGGCTAGGCACCTGGAACAAATGTGGGAGGCTTGTTTTCTGCATGTACGGCACATGTTTGTAGAAAGTATCAAGGAGATATATGACCGGAACCATGAGACTTAGCATCTGGCATCGAGTACCCGGTGAGGATGAAAGGCCCGGAAGTTAGCCATTTCCTGAACAACAAGAAACACAAACATGTGGCCCATACATATGTACATGCCCTGGAGAGTTACCCAATAGCCACACTCTGACCTGGAACTTTTCCATTCTATAGGTTTGTTGAAACAGCCCCGCCCCAAAATAGGGATGGACTCCACTTCGAACCTGGCGTTGATTTGCAGGACTAGATGTCACTCGAGCTCATTGGCAGGATTGGATGTCAAGCCACGCCCTGCCCCGGGGGTATTTCAAGAACCACCCAGGGCAGACACAGTTAGTTAGAACTTTGCCCGGGGCACGAATAGATCATAGATTGTGATAGTCATAGGGTGGGGGCATTGAGGCGTCGAATGTGTTGTACTCTAGAATAAATTAAGATAAAGGAATCACTGCTTGTCCATTCTTACCTTGTACCCGTCTGGTACTAATAATTATAAAATAGTAATTAAACCTTACGTCAGTGGTGACGAGCGGTGAGATA
>JAXCGZ010002869.1:25000-30000 GCA_037179515.1 Halocaridina rubra | reverse complement strand
TATATATATATATATATATATATATATATATATATATATATATATATATATATATATATATATATATATATATATATATATATATATATATATATATATATATATATATATATATATATATATATATATATATATATATATATATATATATATATATATATATATATATATATATATATATATATATATATATATATAATATATATATATATATATATATATATATATATATATATATATATATATATATATATATATATATATATATATATATATATATATATATATATATATATATATATATATATATATATATATATATATATATATATATATATATATATATATATATATATATATATATATATATATATATATATATATATATATATATATATATATATATATATATATATATATATATATATATATATATATATATATATATATATATATATATATATAATATATATATATATATATATATATATATATATATATATATATATATATATATATATATATATATATATATATATATATATATATATATATATATATATATATATATATATATATATATATATATATATATATATATATATATATATATATATATATATTATATATATATATATATATATATATATATATATATATATATATATATATATATATATATATATATATATATATATATATATATATATATATATATATATATATATATATATATATATATATATATATATATATATATATATATATATATATATATATATATATATATATATATATATATATATATATATATATATATATATATATATATATATATATATATATATATATATATATATATATATATATATATATATATATATATATATATATATATATATATATATATATATATATATATATATATATATATATATATATATATATATATATATATATATATATATATATATATATATATATATATATATATATATATATATATATATATATATATATATATATATATATATATATATATATATATATATATATATATATATATATATATATATATATATATATATATATATATATATATATATATATATATATATATATATATATATATATATATATATATATATATATATATATATATATATATATATATATATATATATATATATATATATATATATATATATATATATATATATATATATATATATATATATATATATATATATATATATATATATATATATATATATATATATATATATATATATATATATATATATATATATATATATATATATATATATATATATATATATATATATATATATATATATATATATATATATATATATATATATATATATATATATATATATATATATATATATATATATATATATATATATATATATATATATATATATATATATATATATATATATATATATATATATATATATATATATATATATATATATATATATATATATATATATATATATATATATATATATATATATATATATATATATATATATATATATATATATATATATATATATATATATATATATATATATATATATATATATATATATATATATATATATATATATATATATATATATATATATATATATATATATATATATATATATATATATATATATATATATATATATATATATATATATATATATATATATATATATATATATATATATATATATATATATATATATATATATATATATATATATATATATATATATATATATATATATATATATATATATATATATATATATATATATATATATATATATATATATATATATATATATATATATATATATATATATATATATATATATATATATATATATATATATATATATATATATATATATATATATATATATATATATATATATATATATATATATATATATATATATATATATATATATATATATATATATATATATATATATATATATATATATATATATATATATATATATATATATATATATATATATATATATATATATATATATATATATATATATATATATATATATATATATATATATATATATATATATATATATATATATATATATATATATATATATATATATATATATATATATATATATATATATATATATATATATATATATATATATATATATATATATATATATATATATATATATATATATATATATATATATATATATATATATATATATATATATATATATATATATATATATATATATATATATATATATATATATATATATATATATATATATATATATATATATATATATATATATATATATATATATATATATATATATATATATATATATATATATATATATATATATATATATATATATATATATATATATATATATATATATATATATATATATATATATATATATATATATATATATATATATATATATATATATATATATATATATATATATATATATATATATATATATATATATATATATATATATATATATATATATATATATATATATATATATATATATATATATATATATATATATATATATATATATATATATATATATATATATATATATATATATATATATATATATATATATATATATATATATATATATATATATATATATATATATATATATATATATATATATATATATATATATATATATATATATATATATATATATATATATATATATATATATATATATATATATATATATATATATATATATATATATATATATATATATATATATATATATATATATATATATATATATATATATATATATATATATATATATATATATATATATATATATATATATATATATATATATATATATATATATATATATATATATATATATATATATATATATATATATATATATATATATATATATATATATATATATATATATATATATATATATATATATATATATATATATATATATATATATATATATATATATATATATATATATATATATATATATATATATATATATATATATATATATATATATATATATATATATATATATATATATATATATATATATATATATATATATATATATATATATATATATATATATATATATATATATATATATATATATATATATATATATATATATATATATATATATATATATATATATATATATATATATATATATATATATATATATATATATATATATATATATATATATATATATATATATATATATATATATATATATATATATATATATATATATATATATATATATATATATATATATATATATATATATATATATATATATATATATATATATATATATATATATATATATATATATATATATATATATATATATATATATATATATATATATATATATATATATATATATATATATATATATATATATATATATATATATATATATATATATATATATATATATATATATATATATATATATATATATATATATATATATATATATATATATATATATATATATATATATATATATATATATATATATATATATATATATATATATATATATATATATATATATATATATATATATATATATATATATATATATATATATATATATATATATATATATATATATATATATATATATATATATATATATATATATATATATATATATATATATATATATATATATATATATATATATATATATATATATATATATATATATATATATATATATATATATATATATATATATATATATATATATATATATATATATATATATATATATATATATATATATATATATATATATATATATATATATATATATATATATATATATATATATATATATATATATATATATATATATATATATATATATATATATATATATATATATATATATATATATATATATATATATATATATATATATATATATATATATATATATATATATATATATATATATATATATATATATATATATATATATATATATATATATATATATATATATATATATATATATATATATATATATATATATATATATATATATATATATATATATATATATATATATATATATATATATATATATATATATATATATATATATATATATATATATATATATATATATATATATATATATATATATATATATATATATATATATATATATATATATATATATATATATATATATATATATATATATATATATATATATATATATATATATATATATATATATATATATATATATATATATATATATATATATATATATATATATATATATATATATATATATATATATATATATATATATATATATATATATATATATATATATATATATATATATATATATATATATATATATATATATATATATATATATATATATATATATATATATATATATATATATATATATATATATATATATATATATATATATATATATATATATATATATATATATATATATATATATATATATATATATATATATATATATATATATATATATATATATATATATATATATATATATATATATATATATATATATATATATATATATATATATATATATATATATATATATATATATATATATATATATATATATATATATATATATATATATATATATATATATATATATATATATATATATATATATATATATATATATATATATATATATATATATATATATATATATATATATATATATATATATATATATATATATATATATATATATATATATATATATATATATATATATATATATATATATATATATATATATATATATATATATATATATATATATATATATATATATATATATATATATATATATATATAT
>JAXCGZ010002869.1:0-15000 GCA_037179515.1 Halocaridina rubra | reverse complement strand
ATATCCTCTGGACCACATAACACTCCAAACTTTCTTATTAGGTCTAAAATCCTAGCTTTATATTCTTCAAGTCTCCTCTGCTGTGTTGACTCCTGGGATTCACTTATTCCTGAGATTACCACTGTTTCCTTTTTATCAAAAGAATGTTTAATCAGTCGATTAGCCCTTTCCATCACAACGTCTTTCATTTTTTCTAATAATGTTTCTTCATAGTTAATCATTTGCATGTTTCCCAGTGCCACCACCCTCACAGCTTCTTTTGGGTAATTACCTAATTGTAATTACCTAGTTGTGCTCACGGAAAAGAACCCCAAGCTCGTAGTTTCCCGTCTTCTGATCGGTTCCATTTTGTACTTAGTGATACTTATCATACTTGTCCTTAAAACTATTGATTAAGTTAGCATTAACTACCTCCTCACTTAGCAAATTCAAATTACCAACTACTCTTACACTAAAAAAAATAATTCCTTACATCCGGAAAAAAGTTTTCTTACGAGGTTTCAAACTATGACCATATCAAAATATATATCCCTATCCACTCTGCCATAGCCATGAAAGAATTTAAAAACTGTCACCATATCCACCCTCAGTCTTCTAGTTTCAAGTTATTCTAAGTCTTATTCCCTCGGCCTCTCATAATAACTAAGATTGCATATGTCTGGCACCAGTCTTTGAACTTTTTCCAGATTTACTACGTGCTTTTTCAAGTGTGGATTCCAAAAAGGGTCAGCATATTCAAGCTTTGGCCTCTTATAGGTTGCATAAATATTTCTGAATATTTCCTTGTCCATTTTCCTAAAGGCTACCATTACATTTCATAAGAAAGCATATGCTGCCCTTACTATGCCATTTACATGTATTTCTGGAGACAAATCGGCCAGTATAGTTACGCTTTGATCTCTCATTCTCTGTCTCTTAAAGTTCTACTCCTGATACAGAATAATCAAGCTTGGGCCTTCTTGCATTTGCACCCATTCTCATTACCTTATATTTTGAAGTACTGAATTTCATTAACCACTTTTCTAACCACTCATGGAGACTATTTAGATCTTCCTGAAGTTCTCTACCATTGTTCTCGTTTCTTCCTTTCTTCACAATCTTTGCATCATCTGCAAAAATTTTCATGAATGAATTTGCAGACTCTGGTAGGTCATTTACATACGCAAGGAACAAAAGTGGCCTTAAAACTGAACCGTGTGGAACTCCACTACTAACTCTTCTCCATGCAGACCCTGAGTGCCTTACTCTAACCCTCTGTTCCCTCCCTTCTATGTATGTTTTTTATACGTTTCAAAACATGTATACCTATTCTTGCCATTGCTTGCAGCTTCTCAATAAGTCCCCCGTGTGGGACAGTGTCAAACGCTTTCTGGAATTCTAGGAATATGCAATCTGCCCAGCCCTCTCTTTCCTGTAAGATTCGGCTTACCTCATCATAAAATTCTAACAAGTTTCTTACTGTTGGTCTACCTTCTCAGAAACCATGTTGTCTCACTGACAAAAAGTTGAAGGATTCCAAGTGAAGAGAGATATGTTTCCTTAGTAGTTTCTCCATAGCTTTGCAAACTATGTTGTGTGTGTGTAATTACCTAATTGTAATTACCTAATTGTGTTTACGAGAAAGAGCCCAAAGCTCGTATCTTCCCCTCTCCTCATCGGTTCCATTTTATACTTAGTGATACTTATCACACCTGTCCTAAAAACTATGGATTGAGATAGCATTAACTACCTCCTCGCTTAGCGAATTCCAATTGTCAACTACTCTTACACTGAAAAAGTATTTCCTTACATCCTGCAAAGAAGCTTTCTTACGAAGCTTCAAACTATGACCTGTAGTGATAGAGCCAGCCATATCAAAATATCGATCCCTATCCACTCTATCATAACCATGAAGGAATTTAAAGACTGACACCATATCCCCCCTCAATCTTCTAGCTTCGATTGATGGTAAGTCTAATTCCCTCAGCCTTTCATCATAACTGAGATTGCGCATTTCTGGCACCAGTTTCGTGGCATGTCTTTGAACTTTTTCAATCTTAGCTATTGCTTTTTCAAGTGTGGATTCCAAAAGGGGGCTGCATATTCGAGTTTGGGCCTCACATAGGTTACATAAATATTTCCGAACATTCCTTGTTTGTGTAATTACCTAATTGTAATTACCTAATCGTGTTTACGGGAAAGAGCCCAAAGCTCGTATCTCCCCGTCTCCTGATCCGTTCCATTTTATACTCAGTGATACTTATCATACCTGTCCTGAAAACTATGGATTGAGATAGCATTAACTACCTCCTCGCTCAGCGAATTCCAATTATCAACTACTCTTACACTGAAAAAGTATTTCCTTACATCCTGCGAAGAAGTTTTCTTACGAAGCTTCAAACTATGACCTCTAGTTCTAGAGCCAGCCATATCAAAATATCGATCCCTATCCACTCTATCATAACCATGAAGGAATTTATAGACTGTTACCATATCCCCCCTCAATCTTCTAGTTTCGCGTGATGGTAAGTCTAATTCCCCCATCCTCTCACCATAACTGAGATTACGTATTTCTGGCACCAGCTTCGTTGCATGTCTTTGAACTTTTTCAATCTTAGCTATGTGCTTTTCAAGTGTGGATTCCAAAAGGGGGCTGCATATTCGAGTTTTGGCCTCATATAGATTACATAAATATTTCTGAAGGGTAGCCTGAAGGCTAACCTTACATTTGATAAGAATGCATATGCTGCCCTTACTATGCCATTTATATGTATTTCTGGAGACAAATCTGCCAATATGTTTACTCCTAGATCTCTCTCATTTTCTGTCTCTTGAAGTTGTACTTCAGCCACCGAGTAGTCAAGCTTGGGCCTTCTTGCACATGTACCCATTCTCATTACCTTATATTTTGAAGTATTGAATTTCATTAGCCACTTTTCTGACCACTCATGCAGACTATTTAGATCTTCCTGAAGTTCTCTACCATTGTTCTCGTTTTTTACTTTCTTCACAATCTTTATATCATATGCAAACATATTCATGAATGACTTTACAGACTCTGGTAGGTCATTTACATATGCAAGGAACAAAAGTGGCCCTAAAACTGAACCCTGTGGAACTCCACTACTAACTCTTCTCCATTCAGACACTGAGTGTCTTACTCTAACCCTCTGTTCCCTTCCTTCTAAGTAAGTTTTTATCCATTCCAAAACATTTCCACCTATTCTAGCCATTGCTTGCAGCTTTCTAATAAGTCTCCCATGTGGAACAGTGTCAGAAGCTTTCTGGAAGTCTAGGAATATGCAAGCTGCCCAGCCCTCTCTTTCCTGTAAGATTCGGCTTACCTCATCATAAAATTCTAATAAGTTTGTTACTGTTGATCTACCTTCTCTGAAGCCATGTTGCCTCAATGACAAAAAGTTGAAGGATTCCAAGTGAAGAGAGATATGTTTCCTTAGTAGTTTCTCCATAACTTTGCAAACTATGCTGGTCAAGGAAACTGGTCTATAGTTCAGAGCCGTATCCCTCCTTCCCTTTTTGAAGATAGGTATCACGTTTGCTTATTTCCAGCATCTTGGAATCTCCCCTGACTCCAGTGACTTTTTAAATATGATACCGAGTGCCACTGATATTGAGTTTGCGCATTTTTGAAGTACATGAGGGGATATGTCATCAGGACCTGTAGCTTTATGAACATCAATCAGCGCTTTGCATACCTCTGTGGCTATAAGGTTGATGTTCTCTAATACCGGCCCTTGAGCTTCTATCTCTGCAATCAGAGGGGGTGGGGTATTTTCTACTCTAAATACTGACTGAAACTCCTTGTTCAATTCTTTGCAGATCTCTTCATCCGTCTCAGTGATGCTTCCATCCGCTCTCTTAAGCCTTAAAACCTGTTCTTTTACCTTCAGTTTTCCTCTGATAAAGCTGTGGAAAAGCTTGGGATTTTCTTTAACCTTCCTGGTGATGTCCCTCTCATAGTCTCTCTCTGCCTCTCTCCTTTTACTTAGGTAGTCATTTCTTGCTCTTTTGTAGGTTTACCAGGCATTTATGTTTTTTCTCCTCCTATACCTTTTCCAGCGTTTGTGTACTTACCTAATTGCACTTACCTAATTGTGTTTACGGGAAAGAGCCCAACGCTCGTATCTTCCCGTCTCCTGATCGATTCCATTTTATAGTTAGTGTGTGTGTGTGTGTGTGTGTGTGTGTGTGTGATTACCTAATTGTGTTTACGGGAAAGAGCCCAAAGCTCGTATCTTCCCCTCTCCTCATCGGTTCCATTTTATACTTAGTGATACTTATCATACCTGTCCTTAAAACTATGGATTGAGATAGCATTAACTACCTCATCGCTTAGCCAATTCCAATTATCAACTACTCTTACACTGAAAAAGTATTTCCTTACATCCTGCAAAGAAGTTTTCTTACGAAGCTTTTGTGTGTCTATGTGTGTAAGGACAGTAGCTGTTACGATGGAGGTCTTAATTTTTCTATGTGCATTGTCAGAGAAGAGCGAATATTGTTTGTGCTTTGCAAACTGCAATAGTATCGTACTGTTTATATTGACATTTATTTGAAATAATAATAATAATAATAATAATAATAATAATAATAATAATAATAATAATAATAATAATAATAATAATAATGTAGTCACCGTGTCTCAAGCGGTAGCGTCCGCGCCTCTGAGGTGGCAGGTCGAGGGTTCGCGCCCCACCTCGGTCTAAGGTTAGCAAGGGCATGCACTCAGGATACCGATTACATCTGCCAAAACAAATTCTTCGCAAGAAGGCGACCGTCCTAGCCCTTGGTTGAAAAGGGAGTCCGTGACGTAAAACAAGCTTTAATAATAATAATAATAATAATAATAATAATAATAATAATAATAATAATAATAATAATAATAATAATAATAATAATAATAATAATAATAATAATAATGACCATCATCATCATTATTATTACTATTATTATTATTATTATTATTATTATTATTATTATTATTATTATTATTATTATTATTATTATTACTGGGGCGGTAGATATTAAATTTATGTCACATAGACTTTTGTGGTAGATAATAGTTTCTCAGTATAATTGAAAGATCATTTTATTAATATAAGAAACACAATTTAGCCAAGGATATAATGAAACTCATATATGTACCTTCTATTAAACTACATCCTTTTGTAATACTGATATTTCTTTTTATCTTTAAGTAGTTTAATATTAAAGGAAAAATAAATTCTATGTTCGTTTTTTTTTTAATCATAGTCATCCCTATGCATATTTTACGTTTTCTGTGACATCTTTTTAATAGTATGGATGGTAACGGTAATTATGCTATTCAACCTTAACTTTTCCATACATTAAGCAAAAAAGTGCACTGCAGTATTCGGAAATTCTTTATATTATGAACATTTTCACATTAAAATTACATATTATGCTGCCGTATATATAACACTAATATTGTTATACATGTAGCCTGACCTCTATTACTACTACTACCACGACTACTACTAACACTAATACTACATCTGCTGCTGTTATCACTACTTATAATTGTGAAATAAAAAAAATGGACAGAAAATTCACTACCACCCCTGGAAGCTGGTCCAGAAAATAAAAGATACAGAGCACCAGTAAATGGAGTCCGCCATGAACAAGAAAACCGACCTGATAACCAAATGACTCAACACAAACCAAGAGAGTATCAGGCAATTCCAAGCGACTTCCCAAAAACTCCTTTGTCTTTCGTATCTCTCCTGCCAAACATGCCTTGACGCACGACCCCCTCAGTACTAACCGCCATTCCCATCACCACACCACTCCCACACCCCTCATAATTATTAGTCTCTTATAAAAATAGAGACAGATTATACTGCCATAAGCTCGGTGATACAAAACCAAAGAAAAGCATAAAAGGAACCAAAAGCACAGATAATGACTTATATCTAACAATAGCTACACTAATTTACACCCCCCCCCCACCTTGATCTTTAGATCAGTCCACTTTCCAGAAGCTTGGCACCAGCAGCCCGTTGCGGTACTACAGCTGAAAATCTGTTGGACTTAAATAGGACTGTTCAGGACAGTTCGATTTTAAGTCTTCCTTTAGTCACGGCTCTTTTTGCAATGCCTACATCTACACCAAGTAGAATTGGATATTCGTTGCACATCTCTTATTATCCTTCACATCTGACATGTCACAGCACTCTCCATCTCTGTTTCTATTTACTTTATGTTTTCTGTCTGTCCAGGCCTATTGGAGGCAGTTTTATTTATTTATTTATTTATTTTTACCAATCCTAGTGTCACAGTCATAAAAAAAAAAAAATCCACCATGGTGCCCATCCCTCTTGCTGCAATTGTCGTAGTGGTACCTCCCAGTCTTCATCTACCTCACTTTCTTCACTATCCACTACCAACTGCAGATCCAACTTGTGAAAGAAATACTATTCTGAGAATGCACGTCTGTCACAATCCCTCTTCACCACTGAAATGTGCACTTCCCATCCGGACGCTTCATCCAGACCTTATTTCCATTTATATAGACATAACGCCTTCCTCCTTCCCAACAGCCATTGGCACTACACTAGGATGTTGCCACTCATACTGAAATACTTCTATTTGAGGCACTGTCTTCTCATCTTGTCCCTACCTGGGTGACATATTAGAAAAGATACTGCTTCTGCTGGTGTTACAAATGCCCTTTCTGCCACTACCTTAATGATCCGATGGTCTTTCTACAATCCCCTTTCCACTAGGTCGATAAGCTGCTTTAAAAAAGGGACATATGCTCCATCTATCCAACATGTCCTTCACAGCCAGTGACCAGAAAGAAGTGCTATTATTCATCAATACCTCATCAACTGGACCCTTCTCTAGAAAGACTTCGTTCAACATAGTCGCAATCTCCTCTGCAATCTCTGTTCTCAACTCTCTCCAGATTTTTAATAGACTAGGGCTACAATCCACCATAGATAAATATCTTCCTTGCTGATAATGAGTTAACATCAATTGCCAATCTTTTCCAATCATTCTCCACTCTAATTTCTCCCTTCTTATGTGATCTTGGTGAAATGTCTGTTGACTGACGCCAAATGCAGCTCCTTACCACTTTCCATACTTCATCCCTCTTTACTGTAGGATTGATATTTCTAGCCACAAACAATGTCCTATCAACCTCCATGTGATGCATTTGATGCAACACCCTCACACTTGGAGATCACATACAACATAGTTCAGGCTTCTGCTCTTTCCTCTTCTCAGGCATTCCAAGCCAAGTTTTCTTCACTCTGGTTAAGACATCTGTCTTGTTCTGTCCTGATTGCACAAAGACTAAAATCACCTGCAGCCCAAATTCATTTATCAGTTCCCTCAACATCACAAGGTGGTGCTTTATAATAATCTCCTCAGCTCCCTATGTCCACACTCTGTTTTAATCAGTCAAAATGTAGTTGTCCCAGCCCAACTCTGTAGATGAATTAGTTCTAATCTCAACCTCTTGCAAGTTTCACTTTAAAGCTAAATTAACTCCTTTCAACATAGCATCCAACTCTGACTCATAAATGTGATTGTAGATATCTTTCTTTCGCACCTATGCTCTATCCTCGACTACAAAGTCACCCATTTCTAACATCACACCCGTTGCTATGCTACTTGCACCATAATATCCCTTTCCGATTTTGAAGCATACCATCTCCCTCTTACCGGATGCTCAATAGTTACTCTTTCCACAACATACTGAATCTTTATCACTGTTTCCCTTCTGACCTTACTTGTCTCTTTACGTAACTGCAAGCTGCAAAGCATCTGCTATAGGAGAGTGGCCTACTAACTCTCCACACACACACACACAGAAAAGCTTTCTCCCACTCATTTTCTCCTTTTTTAGTTCTGGAATCTCATTACCTCTTCTGAATAAAAGCTCACCCTTTCCATCTGTCTCTTATTTCAGGTCCAATGCTGTCCCTCAATCAACTACTGCCATTAACCACAACACTCCACTCTCCACCTCCTTTCCCCCAGGGCTTTAAGATACCCCCATTAATGCATTGCATCACTTCTTTGTCAAAATCTTCTTTCACTTCCCCTCGTACAGTATAATCATAACAACCAATACGATTTTTCAACACTGACTACTCCCCTTTTAAAATCCACTCTACCACCTACTTCTTACCATTGAATACCTAAGCAAATTACTTGTTCTCAATTTTAACGAAGCAGCCCCTTTCTCAATACCTTTCTTTACCACATGTGACTCAACTTCCTCTCTGACCTGGCATAGTGAACAGAGGTGCTTCACCCCATAATCCCGCATACCAAGGCTGTCCTCTTCTACCAAGACAAAACTTAGTTTGAACAACCTCAATTGCCTTGCCAATTCCCCTATCTTTTCTCACTCCCAATGTGCATTGAGTCTCCTTCTCAATGCTTGAGCAGACTTCACCCTTCCCAAGCTTCACTCTTCCATTCATAAATGTCATTTCTCCAAGCTGACTGATCACATTCATTCCCATACTACCTCAACGCCATCAATGGCTTTATTAAGTACAAGGGCCCTAACTCGTAATCGGATGACCTGTACTATCAACTCCACTTCTCAGGTACCCTCACACCGAATTTCACATCCGCCAACAATCACCAAACTCCTTTCCTCTCCCTCATAGCACTTCCCAGCTAATCGGGCGGCCATCAAAGTGGTCGCACAGCTGGAAAGCACTAATGCCCTTGCCTCTCATCCACCTACTAAAACTTCCACCAGTGACAAAATACTAAGAAGCCCTTTACTGAACCGAGGGGGTAACCTCCGGTACAATAGCCCTCCCTGGGTCATTTCCCTGAATACAGCGGTTAGAAATATTTCTCCGTTTTCCTTATCGGTTGCAGATGATGTCTCCTTTTGAATCCTTACGTTCCCTTGCCATGGATGGACCTCCACACGTGAAACATTGGCCCTTAACCCACATGTCTCTTCCTTTCTACCACTCAGCATATCACACTGGTGTTGCGAGGTCAGCCAGTTTTCCTCTATAGTCAATCCTTTACTAGGTATTGCCGCTGCCTCTTTACCTCCTCCTATTGTTAAAACTCTAGCTCTGTCTAATAAATTGCCCATACCCACTGACTCAGTACCCTTTATCTGTTGTAATTCTATTGCTATTTGATCCAGAAATCCAGTCACAAGCCCTAAGTTTACAGCTCTCTCCAAGCCTTTTCCAGTCCACCCAGTCTAGCTAAAGTCTTATTTAATTAGCATATACATCTACTTGTTCCCATAACAACCATACCCTTTTAAACCTTCCAAAACCATCAAACATACCCTGTGCAAAAGCTACATTTAAACTACACTTGATCTTATCAACAACTTGATTTATCCCTTTCATCCCTCTCCAGATACAATGCTAATGCATCCCCTTCCAGAGACAAAGGAATAAAGTTAGTCAAATCTTTACTTTCTGTCAATTTTGCTACTAATTCCGTCGTCTTTAGCACGCAACATCATCTTTCTTCCCATCATATGATTCCAGCATCTCGTCATTAAATTTACCCTTCGCCGCCATGATAGACAATGGCCCAGATTGTTTGTGAAATGAGAAAAAAATGGACAGAAAATTCACTGCTCACCCTGGAAACTGGTCCAGACAGTAAAAGATACAGAGCACTAGTTACTGAACTCCACGATGAACAAGAAAAGAGACTTCAGTAGCCAAATAAACCAACACAAACCATGGAAACACCTGACATATATTCAAAGCGGCTTCCCAATAATTTCTCTGTCTCTCGTATCTCTCCTGCCAAATATGCCTTGGCACACGACCCCCTAAGAACCCCCCGCCAGTAACGATCACCACGCCACTCCCGATACCACTACACCGAATCTCGGTGAAACAAAACCAACAAAAAGCATTTAAGAATCCAAAAGCACAGGCAGTAACTAATATCTAGCAATAACTACGGTAATTTAGCCTACAATAAATAATAATAATAATAATAATAATAATAATAATAATAATAATAATAATAATAATAATAATAATAATAATAATAATAATAATAATAATAATAATAATAATAGTTGCTACACAAATATAAATATATATATATATATATATATATATATATATATATATATATATATATATATATATATATATATATATATATATATATATATATATATATATATATATCTATATATATATATATATATATATATATATATATATATATATATATATATATATATATATATATATATATATATATATATATATATATATGGGCCATTTTCCTCTTATGAGGGAAGTGGCTGAGTCAATATAATATACTCTGACTCTTTGGGAAGGGAGAGAGAAAAAGAATATATATATATATATATATATATATATATATATATATATATATATATATATATATATATATATATATATATATATATATATATATTATATATCTCTCTCTCTCTCTCTCTCTCTCTCTCTCTCTCTCTCTCTCTCTCTCTCTCTCTCTCTCTCTCTCCTCTCTCTCTCTCTCTCTCTCTCTCTCTCTCCACATGCGCACACACACCGGCTTATCAGTAAAGAAGAATAAATAGCAGAAACAGGTGGGTGTCTCCTCAGATACAAATTCGAATTTTCCTTCAAGTTGACTTTTGTTTTGCATTTTTTCCCTCAAATTACCAAAGTCAAATTTTAAGTTAGGATGTGTGTTACCAGAAAAGAAATGAATTGAGTAACTAAACAGTACTTATATGAAGATATAGAAATCTGTGTGAAGCTTAAATAGAAGATCTTATTTTTTTTCTTCTTCTTCTTCCTCTCTCTATATTCTGTGAAAGGGAAAACATGAAAATGAGGCCATCTCTGTCCTAAACACCTCCCATCCAATGGTCGTGGAGGGATGGTAGAGGATCATTATGGGATGTAGGAGGAGGAGGAGTAGCTGTTAGGGGATTAAAACAGAAAATCAAGGAATTAGAAACAATGGCTATAAACCTTGATGATAAAATTCGGAGTATGGATATAAAATTAAAGAGAATGAAACACTCAGAGAGGAAATAAGATGTTTGGAGGAAGCAAATAAAGCACAAGGGCAAGAAAGAAAAGAACTAGACAAACGAATAAAGAAGCCAGAAGGGGAAAAGAGTAAACTAGAAACCAGAATTTCTAAACAAGAAGATAACAACAAACAGCTGAATGACATCCTAAATGAATTAAATGTTAGTTCACTGCTCTCTTCTGAGAGAGATGAGATTGCAGCTTGGAATGTCCAGATTAAGGAAAACATCGAACACTTAACAAAAGAGTTTCAGGAGCTGAATACGGAACATGATGCCATGAAAACTTTCTTTGCTGATGCACTAAAAGAGAATGTGGCAGTAAAAGAGGCTGTGAAGGTGGTGGCACAGGAAAACATACAAACAGTTGATTATAAAGAAACAGTAATCGAAAAAATGAAAGACGTTGTGATGGAAAGGGCAAATCCACTGATTAAACAGGTACTTGATAAAAAGAAGACAGTGGTAATCTCAGGTAAAAGCAAATCCCAGGAGCCAACATGGCAGGGGAGACTTGAAGAAAATAAAGCTAGGGTTGTAGACATGATAAGAAAACTTAGAGTAGTTTGTGGTCCTGAGGATATTGTAAATATTCACCAACTAGGTAAATATTCTAGGGAAGGAAAGCAGAGATCAACAAAAGTAACCTTTGAGAGAAGGGACACATGTAGAAAAATATTGATTTGGGAAAAAAGTTTAAAAGATCTTCAAGAATTCAAAGAAGTGTTCATTAGACGATACAGAACACAGGAAGAGATGAAAATGATAAAAAACTTGTTGCATGAGGCTAGAAAGTTGAATGAGGAATGAAATGAAAAAGAGAAGAAAAATTTTCATTTCAGAGTTCTTCCAGACAAAGGGGAGATAAAGAAGATAATGACAGAAGATCAGGGGATGGGGCCTCATTAAGATTGTTATACACAAATGCTGATGGATTAGCTGGTAAGGCAGTAGAATTAAAAGATAGCATTCACAACACTAAGGCAGATATAGTAGCAGTTACAGAGTCTAAGTTGAGTGAGGACATAAACAGTGTCACAGTTTATCCCAAGGGTTTCAGAATATTAATGGTTGAAAGATCTGAGAGGACTGGTGGAGGGATAGCACTGCTCATAAGTGAAAGGATTCAGGTTGAAGAAATAAACTTGGTTATAGAAAGTGAGTTCAAGGAATTTCTTGTTGCTCGCATAAATACTGGGTCAGAGAGCATTATAATAACTGTTGTATATAACACACCAAGGAACCAACATAGGATATAAATTTATGAGGAAAGTCATATAGGTACTACTGAAGTCATAAACACGGTTGTTTACATGTCACGGGAAAGAAAATGTAGGATTTTGATTATGGGAGATTTTGATCATAAAGAGATAGATTGGATAAATCTTGACCCACACAGAGATGAGGACTCATTCGGGGAAAGAATCCTATATTGCATTCAAGGGAATTTCCTACACCAACATGTACTAGAACCAACGAGGGCCAGAGGTGGGGATGAGCCATCTCAACTTGATCTAGTATTCACAGATAACGTGCTGGATATTGAAAATATTGAGTATGAACCACCAATTGGGAAGAGTGACCACTGTGTGTTGTTGATGAAGAATAACATTGAACATGTTCTACATGAGAGTAGAGGCACTGAGGACATGAGGAGGAACATCCGAAAGGAGATTACATTAAAATGAATGAACTGTTTGCAGTTATTTACTGGAGAACCTTATTTTACAACAAATCTGTACAAGAAATGTACGACATCTTTTGTGAGAAATATAGGAAGATAGTAGATAGCTGCATACCTGTCACCAAAGTAGGTGTACTTCATGCCAGAGAGAAATGGTTTGATAATGAGTGTAAAAGAGCTAAGGAATGGAGAGACAAATGCTGAAAAGGTATAGGAGGAGAAAAAACATAAATGCCTGGTAAATCTACAAAAGTGCAAGAAATGATTACCTAAGTAAAAGAAGAGAGGCAGAGAGAGACTATGAAAGGGACATCACCGCAAATGCTAAAGAAAATCACCAAGCTCTTCCACAGCTTTATCAGAGGAAAACTAAAGGTAAAAGAACAGGCTTTAAGGCTTAAGAGAGCGGATGGAAGCATCACTGAGTCGGATGAAGAGATCTGCAAAGAATTGAACAAAGAGTTTCAGTCAGTATTTACAGTAGAAAATACCCCCACCCCCTCAGATTGCAGAGATATAAGTTCATGGGCCGGTATTAGGGAACATCATCCTTTCAGCCACAGAGGTATGCAAAGCGCTGATGGAGTAAGATGTCCATAAAGCTACAGGTCCAGATGATATATCACCTCATGCACTTAAAAATGTGCAAGTTCAATATCAGTGGCACTAAGTATCATATTTAAAAAGTCACTGGAGTCAGAGGAGACTCCAAGATGCTGTAAACAAGCAAACGTGATACCAATCTTCAAAAAGGGAAGGACGGATACAGCTCTAAAATATACACCTGTTTCCTTGACCAGCATAGTTTGCAAAGTTATGGAGAAACTACTAAGGAAAAATATCTCTCTTCACTTGGAATCCTTCAACTTTTTGTCAGTGACGCAACATGGCTTCAGAGAAAGTAGATCAACAGTAACAAACTTATTAGAATTTTATGATGAGGTAAGCCGAATCTTAGAGGAAAGAGAGGGCTGGGCAGATTGCATATTCCTAGACTTTCAGAAAGCATTTGACACTGTCCCACACGGGAGACTTATTAAAAAGTTGCAAGCAATGGCTAGAATAGGTGGAAATGTCTTGGAATGGATAAAAACTTACTTAGAAGGAAAGGAACAGAAGGTAATAGTAAGACACCCAATGTCTGAATGGAGAAGAATTAGTAGTGGAATTCCACAGAGTTCAGTTTTAGGGCCATTTTTCTTCCTTGTTTATATAAATGACCTACCAGAGTCTGTAAATTATTTCATAAATATGTTTACAGACGGTGCAAAGATTGTGAAGAAAGTAATAAACGAGTGGTCAGAAAAGTGGCTAATGAAATTCAATGCTTAAAAATGTAAGATAATGAGAATGGGTAAAAGTGCAAGAAGGCCCAAGCTTGACTACTCTGTGGCAGGAGTACAACTTCAAGAGACAGAGAATGAAAGAGATCTAGGATTAAACATACTGGGAGATTTGTCTCCAGAAATGCATATAAATGGCATAGTAAGGGCAGCATATGCTTTCTTAGCAAATGTAAGGGTAGCCTTCAGCCACATATACAAGGAAATAATCATAAATATTTATGTAACCTGTGTGAGGCCAAAGCCTGACTATGCTGCCCCCTTTTGGAATCCGCACTTGAAAATGCACGTAGCTAAGCTTGAAAAAATTCAAAGATATGCCACGAAACGGGTGCCAGAAATACGCAATCTCAGTTATAATGAGAGGCCGAGGGAATTAGACTTATCATCACTCGCAGCTTGTAGATTGAGGGGAATATGGTGACAGTCTTTGAATTCCTTCATGGTTATGACAGAGTGGATAGGGATCGATATTTTGTTATAGCTGGCACTAAAACTAGAGGTCAGAGTTTGACTAAGCGAGGAGGTAGTTAATGCTAACTCAATCCATAGTTTTAAGGACAGGTATGATAAATATCACTAATTACAAAATGGAACCGATCAGGAGACGGGAAGATACGAGGTTTGGGCTCTTTCCCATAAGCACAATTAGGCAATAACACACACACACACACACACACACACACACACACACACACACACACACACACACACACACACATAATTGATAGTTGATAATTGATGTAAGAGTAGTTGATAATTGGAATTCGCTAAGCGAGGAGGTAGTTAATGCTACCTCAATCCATAGTTTTAAGGACAGGTATGATAAGTATCACTAAGTCTAAAAATGGAACCGATCAGGAGACGGGAAGATACGAGCTTTGGGCTCTTTCCCGTAAACACAATTAGGTAATCACAATTAGGTAATCACA
>JAXCGZ010002868.1:30000-32024 GCA_037179515.1 Halocaridina rubra | reverse complement strand
GTTAAATTTTCTATTTTTTACTTATATCTCTTATACTTGGGCTGGGTAAGAGATTTGCCATTTTTACTTTGAAAAGTTGTGGTTTTTTTTTTTATCTACAGGTTAAGTTAAGTAAGTTAAACATGATAAGAAGCGTCTATTAGTTTACTACCGATATATTCATCATGATCATCATCATCACATCTATCAATATCGAAGTAAACTCGTACGACGATATTTAACAAGCGTCACTGCACCATTTTATGCATCAAAATTAGTCCCCAATCGAACAGGGGCTAAACAAAAACAATACATATTGGAGCAGGGAGATTAAAGCTGGATCCCCTTCCTAACACCTGCAGCGGGACCGAATTCACATTTGTCGCTTCCCAACTCGTGCACTCTATCATTGAGCTACTGCGACCCTTACAAGTGATATTAATATAATTTTTAATGTTCACATTGTAGCATATTTAGAAATACAGCCACTCCGGTGAGTACGCAAACTCTACTCAGTTCCGGTCCAAAGATGGGATCAATGGAGAGGATGGGTATCCGATCGTAAAACTGAGCCAAAACCAACACTGGTTCCCAAGAAGCTAGAAACAGTGACCCTCACATTAATGAGGGAAAAACTGATAGCATTAAGGAGAGAAAAGATGATAGTATTCAGACTCCAAGAAAAACAGCTCTGGCAAGCTTTAGCAATTTCTTAGATTCATATTCAATGTATACCATTTGGTACTTGAAATTCATGACCACTGGCCTAGTCTGATCAGAGTACAAAAACTTTTATTAAATAAACAATTGTAATCTATTGTCATTTTTAGCTGATAGCTCGAGATCATAGGTATTTTTGAATAAAAATTATATTTTCTTTAAAAAGAAGAATTTTCAAGTATAGAGTATTTCAGTCATTAAGAAATATATATACATATATATATATATATATATATATATATATATATATATATATATATATATATATATATATATATATATATATATATATATATATATATATAACCAGATAAGCACATTACATATGTGAAAAAATGACTCATGTTTTCACATATGTAATGTGCTTATCTGGTTATTTCATGGCCCGAATGAGATTGGGAATTGAATTAAATGCTAAAATGAAGCCACGAGTGAGGTTGGGAAATCTGTAATATGAACATAGTGGCATGCAGTTAGAATGCGTTCATTCCTAAGTATAGCAGATATAAGCTATAAGGTTGGATTCCTTTTAACCTTCTGTGGTGTAGTGGCAGCGCCTTGACTTAGTAATCATAAGTCCTAGGTTCGAGTCCTGGTCGGGGTAAAAAAAAATGATTCATATATATATATATATATATATATATATATATATATATATATATATATATATATATATATATATATATATATATATATATATTAATAACACTGAACTGTTAACATACAGTCTAAACTGGAAGGAAAAGCCCATTAAATAAAACAACGAAAATATATATATATGAAGTACTTATTAATTTCGTGACCTAAGCTGGTCACCTTATCAAAGTACAATGGCAAGAGATACAACTAGCAAAACAGAAGAAACCATGAAAAGCAGGAGACAAAAGAGCCGCCCCCAGGAGTCTTAAACATGGGATTAATAGATAACAATCTTAAATGCCAGCCGGGGTTACTCACTAATCCCCACAAAGAGGCCGCAAAAGGAATTAAAGTCCATAATTGGCTAAATTATAAAAGATTCTTTTGTTAATATAATTTAGCCAATTATGGACTTTAATTCCTTTTGCGGCCTGTTTGTGGGGATTACTGAGTAACCCCGGCTGGCATTTAAGATTGTTATCTATTAATCCCATGTTTAAGACTCCTGGGGGCGGCTCTTTTGTCTCCTTCTTTTCAAGTTTTCTTCTGTTTTGCTAGTTGTATCTCTTGCCATTGTACTTTGATAAGGTGACCAGCTTAGGTCACGAAATTAATAAGTACTTCATATATATATATTTTCGTTGTTTTATTTAATGGGCTTTTCCTTCCATATATATATATATATA
>JAXCGZ010002868.1:15000-25000 GCA_037179515.1 Halocaridina rubra | reverse complement strand
AACACAACTGTTTCAAAAGTATATTTAATAAAAAAAAAAAACTGCTTCAGATCACGCAGTTCTAGAGACAAAATATTTCAACACGCATGTTGATATACGTAAGCAGTGCATCTCGAAGACTGTTAATGTAAAATTTAAACAGATACAATAGTTATCACAAAATATCATTGCGTACATTGCAGTTTCCTATTCAAATAATTGGGCATTGCATACCTTCAACTTCCCAACATCCGGGAGAGACCTGTCATATAATCAGTGGCACTTGTAATGAGCAACGGGTACCGGGCAATTAAAGAACAACTGTCAGCTAACTTTAGTAACTGGTACAGTCGTACATAAAAGTTCGTGGGATCTCCATGTGTGAGTAAATTCTATCTCCACCTCATGCTGGCCAAAATATCTCTGGGCATCAGACAACCCATGGGTATATACCCTTTGATGTCGTTACACAAGCTTTGCCGACCAGAAAGTGGTAGAGCTTTCAGGGTGTCAAACATAAAAGGAAGTCAATACACACTATTTAAGGTACTCGTCAAAAAGAATTTCTTCCCCTGCTTTTTTGCCTCTTCATAACCATGCTTTGTGTATCTATTTATATTATCATATAAAATACTGAATCGTGAGGAGGAGGTTTCGTTTTATGCTTTGTGTATCGATTTATATTATCACATAAAATACTGAATGGTGAGGAGGAGGTTTCGTTTTATCTTAATGAAAGTTTGCTATTATGAGGCGCAATAACTATGAATGAAATCTTTTAACTTTTATTTTTTCATTTTGTTTTTTGTCTTTTTTATAACAACTTTTTTAACATGTGTTTCATTTTAACACCATTATTAAAATATATATTCTTTCTTTTTTTTAGGTAGTAAATTTAATAAATAAAACAAACTGAAGCAATTGTAGACCATAAGAAAAAAAATCAAATAGCAACGTAAATTGTTAAAAGCAAATAAAGATTAAAATACAGAAATGAATAAAAACTAATTAAAAATATAATTAAAAAAAGCAAAGCAGGATTAGAATAAGTGGAGCATTGGATTGTTATGATGAAATTAAAGGGTACTTCAATGGTGAGTTCGATAACTTTTATTTAGCGGAAGCATTTTAAAAGATTTTTAAGAAAGGTTATAATATTTGCCACTTTGGTTGTTAGGCAAAGAAAAGAAAAGAAAATTTAAAGGATAATTATATTAGCATAAACAAAAGAAGTAAGACTGTTTTGTTTTTTTAAGAGGTATCTAGAAGCATTTGCGGTGAACAATGCCAGGGCCAGACTCATCGTATTCTTCCTTGGTGATCCACATGGACTGGAAAGTGGACAGAGAGGCCAAGATGGAGCCACCGATCCAGACGGAGTACTTTCGCTCAGGTGGAGCAATGATCTTGATCTTGATGGTGGAAGGAGCCAAATTGGTGATTTCCTTTTGCATTCTGTCAGCAATACCAGGGTACATAGTGGTGCCACCAGACATGACAGTATTGGCATAGAGATCCTTCCTAATGTCGACGTCGCACTTCATAATGGACTGGTATACAGTTTCATGAGTACCAGAAGATTCCATACCCAAGAAAGAGGGCTGGAACATAGCTTCTGGAGCACGGAAACGTTCATTACCAATGGTGATAACCTGACCGTCGGGAAGTTCATAGGATTTCTCGAGGGAGGTGGTGGCAGCAGCCTGAGCCATTTCATTCTCGAAGTCCAAGGCAACATAGCAAAGCTTTTCCTTGATGTCCCTTACAATCTCACGTTCGGCAGTTGTGGTAAAGGAATAACCTCTCTCTGTCAGGATCTTCATGAGGTAGTTGGTGAGATCCCTACCAGCAAGATCAAGACGCATGATGGCGTGGGGGAGAGCGTAACCTTCATAGATAGGAACTGTGTGGGTTACACCATCTCCAGAGTCCAGTACGATACCAGTAGTACGACCAGAGGCGTACAGGGATAGCACGGCTTGAATAGCTACGTACATGGCAGGACAACTGAAAGTTTCGAACATGATTTGGGTCATCTTCTCTCGGTTGGCCTTGGGATTGAGGGGAGCCTCTGTCAACAGAACAGGGCACTCCTCTGGGGCAACACGAAGTTCGTTGTAGAAAGTGTGATGCCAGATCTTTTCCATGTCGTCCCAGTTGGTAATAATACCGTGCTCGATGGGGTATTTGAGTGTGAGGATACCTCTCTTGCTCTGGGCCTCGTCTCCTACATAGGCATCCTTTTGACCCATACCGACCATCACACCCTGGTGACGAGGACGGCCGACGATGGAGGGGAAGACGGCACGGGGAGCGTCATCACCGGCGAATCCAGCCTTGCAAAGGCCAGAGCCATTGTCGCACACCAGCGCTGTTGCGTCGTCGTCGCACATGATGAATTACGATGCAAATAATCTGGAATGGGAAGGCTTATCAAATCATAAGAAGAGAAAAGGCAAAATAGTACATAAATACATGCTTTTTCCTAGCCACAAATAGAAAGACAATAGCGAAAGGAAGCTATATTTCAGAACTGTCACAAATGACAGGTAATAACGTAGCCGGGGGCATGAGAGAGAGAGAGAGAGAGAGAGAGAGAGAGAGAGAGAGAGAGAGAGAGAGAGAGAGAGAGAGAGAGAGAGAGAGAGATAGAGATAGGAGATAGAGATAGAGATAGAGATAGAGATAGAGATAGAGATAGAGAGAGAGAGAGAGAGAGAGAGAGAGAGAGAGAGAGAGAGAGAGAGAGAGAGAGAGAGAGAGAGAGAGAGAGAGAGAGAGAGAGAGAGAGAGAGAGAGAGAGAGAGAGAGAGAGAGAGAGAACAGCATAGCAAAATGCCAAATTTCATTACAGGCCACAAACATCTGATGCAAAGGCTAAAATCTGACAAACTGTCACCATAAATTACGGACCCCTGAGCATCAGGCGCATACCTAGGGTGTGGTGGCTATTTATCTATGCTTTCTTGGCTGGTATCGCATTACAAGTATAAATACACACAGACGCCACACTTCAAAAGAGTTGCAATTACTCAACGGAGTTATCTCTCTGCTTCTGTTACTATAATTTAAGCCCATGATAGTCTCTGCTGACGACAGTATTTGTTGGGTGTCCATTCTTATTGTTAATAATAATAATAATAATAATAATAATAATATAATAATAATAATAATAATAATAATAATAATAATAATAATAATAATAATAATAATAATAATAATAATAATAATAATAATAATAATAATAATAATTCTATATTTATTACATAATCAATACTACTTCTTAAAATAGCTTCTACTACCACCATAACTACTACTACCATAACTACCCCTACTGTTGCTGCTACTGCTATTACTACTATAACTAGTTATAGCTGGAGTAGTAGCAATAGCTCAAACTACTTCGTTGCAATGAGCAACATTGTAAGAGGCATCATCATTGATTTTAAGGAGGAAGGGATAACGAAATCTTTCGAGTTTTATATATAACTGAAATTTTCAACCTCAATATAACTTGGATCATATATATATATATATATATATATATATATATATATATATATATATATATATATATATATATATATATATGTGTGTGTGTGTGTGTGTGTGTGTGTGTGTGTGTGTGTGTGTGTGTGTGTGTATGTATATATATATATATATATATATATATATATATATATATATATATATATATATATATATATATATATATATATATATATATATATATATATATATATATATATATATATATATATGTATATATATATATATATATATATATATATATATATATATATATATATATATATATAAGCTTCAGATTACTGTCAGTGTAACAATATAATCGTAACAATTATAGTAAGAAGCTTGAAAGCATTACATTTGTATTCGGAATGAACAAGATATAATTATACATTAAGCCAATAAGAACTGATGATGCCTTTTAAAAAACAAAGGGACTTGTGGGAATCTGGAGTCCGCCTTGAAGTCCATTTGCAACTATTTCCAGACTATGATTAATTAATAAATATTAACAGGCAAAGCTCAAATTACATTTTATAATTTATCAATGGAGAGGGAATGACCTTAAGAACTATAATAATGAGAATATATATATATATATATATATATATATATATATATATATATATATATATATATTACATACATCAAACTATAAAATCTTATATAGGACTTGGTCATTAAAATCTACAGTAAGTATATCCACCAAATAAACGTTAATTGAAGTCTGGATAACACGCGTACAAAAACACATATTAACTACAATTAATATAGACTAAAGTAATGAAATCTAAGCATAAAAAAAATATAATTACTTCAATAATGGATGTTCCTCAACTAAACGTACTTTTTTTTTTATTATTAATAACCCTGTTATCAATTATACTGAGTAATCAATCTAACAATAAGAATCTAAGGATTTCTATGAAAAATTATATCTATTTCGATAAAGGATGTTTCTCAACTACAAGTAATCATTTTTTATACTTGATAACCCTCGGTAATAAAATATCAAATACTGAGTCAATAACTGACGTAAACAACTCTAAGTAATGTAACTCTGCCCAATAAATAGTTTTTCTACCTGGCATAAACTGTACAACTGCATCTGACATGACGTGAATTTAAAAGATCATCTGATTTAATTCAAAGCTAAGAGCACTGCAACAGTTAAAAATCTACTGAATTTAATGTGATTACACAACATAATGCATCCTTTATCACAGTTAGTAACAGCAGCATTGAATATAAATATGAAATTAAAGGTACAGTATGTAAATCTTCTTGTGTATTAACTCAAAACGTTTGTGCATAATTATTCACCTCGAAATGCTCAATCAACGTTTGCAGCACAAAACTACCGCTCCATATTCGGGAATATCAACTTATTTCAAAGTCAAAACCTTCCAGGTACGGAATGAGTGTGAAGATACCCAGAGTGCAGATGTCCCTAAGACTGTTAAAATCTTAATCGTATCCAGAAACTATTAAAAAAAAAATGCATTGTGCAGTCTCACTCACTGTTTTGTTTTTGTTTTTTGAAAAATCCCACGTGTAGCTACAGGAGCTTCCTTCTTGTTCTTCTTCTCTCAAGTCTGTGATGGACTTCAAGTGCGAGACGACACCTCTCCCCCTTCACGCAGCTCCGACCCTCGGCGACCTACTGGTACCGGAGGATGAACGCCACAATTAATATAATATCTTACCTGGGTGACGTTGCCATATATGTATATAAGGTTTCCTTCCCTCTGCCAAGATTGCGAGGTCATGATAATGGCTGCCAAGACTGTGGAGTGGAAGTCAGTCAATGACTGATGAACGTCTTATAGGATTCATACCGATGGCAAAGAGGTTTTGTTATTCCGATCGAGATCAGGACTCAGTCTACCTGAAACCGAAGGCCGCTGCAGAAAAACCTCTTTTTGACATGTAATGGCTAGGTCTTTTCTCAGAATTCAATGGATTTTTTGAGCAGTGTCCACTCAAAAGAAGGGCAAAGGCTGTGGCATGGCAATTATTCAGGCAATGTACGAATGTATATGAAGGGGAGGGGAGGGGAGGGGAAGGGAGAGGTTGAAATAAATGAGGACTGAGGGGAAAGTACCCCCCTTAGAACCAACCCCCCAGAACCATTACGATGGCTGTGAGGGGATGATTACACCCTCTTCCCTGTCATCCGTTACGTGTCATTTCTTTGGCTAACCTCTCACGTTTCTCGTTTCATGACACTCTTCTCCGTTTTTCATAGATGTTATTTTAAAGGATTCTCAATCTTTCGAATAAAATAAGAACCACCACATCACTAATATTAATGTAGCTCATTCACAGAGTCAGCATTATTATGAGTATCAATATGCCATTTCTTCATTTCCTATATACTGTATTACCTTTCAAATTTCCTTCTCTCCAGACATCACCTTTTCCTCTTATACCCCTCCCCTCTCATGTCATTTTTTAAAGGTTCTCCGAGACCCGTTAATAACACATACCAGGTCGTCATGGCTCATTGGGGTTTGATTCAAATGCAAGATAACGATCCTCAGTCATTCTATGAATGTCTATTTTTGAACAGGCAGCAGTGGCACCGCTTATTTATCAAGTACCAAGTATCAACGTTAAAAAGGAAGATAAAAACACATAAGCACACATATACATCATGTGTAATGAATTATATGTAGCTACAGCATTAATAGTGAAATTAAAAAAAAAATGGTTTACCACTAAGTAGCTTGGACATTTCATGTTTTTGTTTATTTTGTTGTTTTATATGTCACTAATAATCCCAGTTCGAATGGGGATGGACAGAGACATATGGAGCTGGGGGATTAAGTCTGAATGCTGAAAGTCCTTCCTAAAGTCCCTCGGCAGGACTGAACTCGGACTTGTCACTTCTAGGCTAGCATGCTACGTCACTGAGCTACCACGGCCTAGTGCTGTTAAAAAAGAGCAATGAAATAAATTAATAAACTTCTGGGGGGTAAATTTTAATCCCAAATAGAAATATTGAGGTTTCAATCTCAATGAATGTATTGAAATGGGGTGTTCTTGGTTTAATCTTTAAAGGACAGCTAATAAAACCAAGTTTCGATAAGCATTTAAAGAAAACATCTCGAGATGACGTAACAAATGGAAAGCGAAGAAGAGAAATTATTATATTCACTAATCGATAATCAAAGGAAATTGAAAACACAAAAATTGGAGGAATTTAGTTAACGAACATTACTCCCATTGTTTAAAAAAAAATATGGTGATTTTTAACTAAGCCAGAGCGTTATATCATTGCTCTCAATGTTAGAGAAATTTACAGCTCAGATGATACATCGCCTTTCATTGAATCTGTATCATTTATTGATTACAGTATACAAATTTTCATATGCAATAATAGAACCAATGCATATATGGTTTGTGTCAGCACAAATGGGATATTTCATTAAAAAAAAAATAGTACAAAAATACACCTAAAATAAAATTGTTTGTAAGAAATACATAATTATTATTTATCTATAAAGATAACTACTAACCACTCACACACAAATAAATATATATATATATATATATATATATATATATATATATATATATATATATATATATATATATATATATATATATATATATATATATATATATATATATATATATATATATATATATATATATAAACCCAGGAAAGGCAGAGCTAATGGTTAGTAGTAAAGGAGGTCAGGATGAGGTAAACCTCCAAATGGAAATGGTACAGTGCTAAGTCAGAGCAGTGAATTTATTAACAGAGGAGGGAGGTACTGAGAAAGCAGTGATAATAATAATAATAATAATAATAATAATAATACTTTATTTCCAACATACATTGGGTATTCAAATATGGGTGTACAATTAAAATTTACAAGTAAAATCTTCCTTTAAGAGTAACTTCTTAAGATTATATTTAAAAGTATACACTGAACCAGCATTTTTTAGTTCTCTGGGAAGCTGATTATATAAATGAGGTCCACGAATGTTTATATCTCTTGAGCCAATATCAGTTTTAGACCTTCGTACTAATAAATCTTCCCCTTGACGGGTAGTTAACCCGGAAACTGAGCTTACTGTAGAAAAATTATACAAGCAATCAGGAATATTGTTTCTTAGTATATTAAAAACAAAGGTACATATATCAAAAACATATTTATCTCTAATCTTTATCCATTCTAGATCTTTTAAAACAGGAGAGATGTGCTCGTATTTTCTTACATTGCCAACAGCCACTCGTGCTGCAAAGTTTTGTAACTTTTGTATTCTTTGTAATTGAGTCTTATTTGTACATCCCCAAACTTTGAGACAGTAATTAATTAAACTCATAGCTAAGGACTGGACAATTATTATACGAGTTGATGTTTCAAATGAGTCTTTTACCCTATTTAGATATATTAGAGTACCCATTACTTTTTTATAAATTTCATCTATATGCATTTCAAAATTCATGTAACGGTCAAAATAGACACCTAGGTTCTTTACCGAGTTCATTGGCTTAATGATATTACCGTTAAAATTTATATGAAGATTGTCATCGACTTCTGATAATAATTGTCTGGATCCGATAAGAATAGATTGGGTTTTAGTTTCATTAAGTAACAGACCATTTTTTAGAAAGTAACGTTTAGCCATATACAAAATTTCTTCTGCTCTACGAATAATATTTTCTAAATCATTAATTTCTCCTTCAATTAAGATTTGAGTATCGTCAGCATATTGAATGACATAACAGTTAGGTAAATATTTTACTAGATCGTTTACATATATTAGAAAAAGTATAGGTCCTAGGATCGATCCCTGAGGGACCCCAAACAATACCTTCTTGGAACTTGAAACTGTATCTTTTATTCTGACTGATTGGTAGCGGTTTTTTAAATAGTTCTCGAACCAGCTTGGGTCAATGTTCATTTTTTTGCATTTTTCTAATAATATACTATGGTTTACACTATCAAAAGCTTTAGAAAGATCGAGTAGTAGTAGCAATGATATTTTCTTATTATCTATATTTTTGTATATTTCATCTGATATTTTCAATAAGGCAGTTTCAGTTGATAATTTTGGCCTGAAACCGTGTTGACTTTTTGCAATAAGTTTATTTTTTTCAAGAAACTCACTTAACTGATTTGCAACAATCTTTTCAAGTATCTTTGATAAAATTGGTAGTAAAGAGATTGGTCTATAGTTAGAGACGTCGTCAGGATTTCCATTTTTAAAACCAGGAATTACATGGGGATTTTTCCATAAATCTGGGTAGATATTGGTAACTATGGAAGTATTGATTATTACCGTCAGATAATAAGCTATTACAAATAATGAATCTCTAATAAAACGAAAACAAATTCCATCTGATCCATATGCATTAGAGTCTTTCAGATTTTTTATTACTAAGATTACTGTATTACAATCTACTGTAGTAGGGTTAAAGACATCAGTACTTCTATTGAGACAGAGAGTGAAGGAAGCATGGCAAAAATGGAAAGAAGTGACTGGAGTTATCTTAGACAAGAAAATGCCGGTAAAATTCAGAATGAAGAAATAAAAGACAGTGGTCAGGTCTGTACTGATATATGGGGCAGAAGCTTGGTCACTTAGGAGGAAAGAGGAGGGACTGTTGGAGAGAACACACATTAGGATGGTTAGATGGATTGCTGGAATATCATTACTGGAGAGGAGGGAGAGTCGAGATATAAGATAACTGTGTGGAATTTGTAATGTCATAGAGAAGGCTAGGGAAGCTCGTCTGAGATACTATGGCCATGTATTAAGAAAAGGGGAGGAGGAACCAATCAGGAGAGCTAAGAATATGCCAGTGATAGGGAGAAGGAGTGTGGGGCACCAGCGGATCAGATGGATGGACGTCGTGGGGAGGGATATGGTTGAAGTTGGATTGGATGAGGGAGATGCAAGGGATAGGAACATGTGGAGGAAGTTGACTCGAGCGGCCGACCCTGCTATTCAGTGGGATTAACAAGGTCGAGGGAAGAATATATCTATCTATCTATCTATCTATCTATCTATCTATCTATCTATCTATCTATCTATCTATCTATATATATATATATATATATATATATATATATATATATATATATATATATATATATATATATATATATATATATATATATATATATATATATATATATATGGTAGGAAAATGACCATTATTGAATACAGCGAAAAAATGATTGAAGTACTTGTTGATTTCGTGACCTTCTCTGCCCACCATCTCATTGTACTTAAATTCAAGAAATTGATAAGTACTTCATATATATTTTCGTGGTTTTCTTTAATGGGTAAGTTTCTACCATTTTAAACTGTATCATACAGTCTAAAATGATAGGTAAATGCCCATTAAGGAAAACAACAAATATGTATGCGTGTATATATATATATATATATATATATATATATATATATATATATATATATATATATATATATATATATATATATATACATATATATATATATATATATA
>JAXCGZ010002868.1:0-7500 GCA_037179515.1 Halocaridina rubra | reverse complement strand
GCTTAAATAGTTTGTCAACATGTCAGGTTATAAATTTGATTACTTTATATAGCAATTTCCATTGACCCATACCAGTGGCTGAGGAGAAAAGGCTCTTGACATTAACATGACACTGTCAGCGGTCATCCAGAATCAAAACTTGACACATAAACATGGCATAAATAAATAAAAGAAATATAAATTATATACAAGATGAGCAAGGCCTTATTCTCAATATTAGAGTCCATCAGATACTAGATTAATGCGTGCAGCAACAGCCATTAAAATCTTACTTTTTACCAAAAGAGAGATTGAGTGATTTTCTACTAGAGTCTCCTTCCCGCACGCACTGCGTGATGCTTCCTGTAAGAGATGACGACAATGAATATCCGCCCCTGGTTATGGTTCGACCCTGTTATATATATATATACTTTACATAGACTCCAAAGAGGGTTTTGGGGCCACTCCGTTTGCCTGTCTGTTTTTAACCACTGCCTCCTTTCATCGGATATGTGAATAGCTGCATCAACATAAGTTCATATGTTAAATATAGAGACGTAGAGTAGAAACCTTTCCTCTCTTTTCTTACGACGTGTATTTTCTCTGTACTGTAAAGCAGGGACGAAGCGGTGTCATTAGATATATGTATTAAGCCCCTCCCTCATTCTACATCCTGTGGCCTATTACGGAAGAAAAGATGGCCATGCCTACCTATCATATCACTCACAACCCTAACTCGAGACCGCCCTTTGACAATTCCTCATGGCGAGGGGAGTCAGGGGCAACTAGCATAAAACGAAGCCTTTTTTTTTTCTTTCTTTTAAAGGAGCACACCGGTGGAATGCTATTACTAAAACAAGAACGCCGAGAGAGCAAGGAAATAGAAAGGAGAGTAAGCCACAGACATAATACAAATAACCAACATCAACATATGGCCGTCACGGAAAATCACATTCTTCTACCACCGCGAATTTTTATCTTAATCATTGTCTTTCACTGTGACAGGTGCTCTTTCGGGGCGACTATCATTTATTCTCTGCCTACTATATTACTTCGTAGTTACTGTTGAGGGGAGACAAGACATATTTCGATGAAAAAAGGGGAAGCAAAAAAGAAAAAAAGGGTCATATATTACAAGCCTTTCTAAGACTTCCCAAAGCATTACATATGCTTTAAATACACTACCTTCTAAGAATAATTGAATTATAGGCCTGGAAGGAATATTCATAGGTAGACTGGGTGAAATATATAGCTACCATCCTGCTAGAATTTATAAGAAATAAAAACAGCATACTAATTCTACATTAAATAGATTGCTTATTAAATCAAACAGACAAAGTAACATAGGTTTTATGTGTGCAAAGAAAATAATTGGAAGAAAGTTTATTTATTAAGACTGTAGGAGTTTCCACAGCCGTTAACCTTAAAAAATCTTAAGAATGTTGCTATTCGATCAGAATAATAATTTTTAAGTGCAATACAGACGCAATATGTAAGTCCTGGGCATAAAAAAGCGAGGTCCTACCAAAGAAAATTGTCCTTGTATTTTAGACCTCTAAATATATTAGTATGCGAACCTTACATGTAATGGATGACCTTGCCAAATTTTAAAATTTTCATAAATAAGGGAAAAATCCTGACTCGTGGCACTAGAGAACAGAGTTCAGAGCGAAGAATATATGAGACGGGTATAAACATTAGTTAAAAAAAAAAATAAAACAACCACAACTGAAAATAGAACAATAATATCAGGAAAGGCTGTACGTAAGATCTATAGGCGTTATTATACGATTCGTTTCATTTGAGTATGGAAAATATCAAAGTTGCAGCTAGGGAAAATATTGAGTGTAAAATGTGTTGTTTGCAATCTTATGGCTATGAAGGGCTTCATAACAAACAAACAAACAAACATTTATTTCCATTTTTGTAAAACGGTTATTCTTATACAATAATTGAACTAATAAGTAAGAGGGTAATACATACAGTTAAATCAAATGTAGCTTTCCTAGAAAATAATAATACTGTAATAAAAATGCTAACAATAATGTTAATAATAAAGTAGTAATAATAGCACTCAATACAGTATCGTTATTATCGGCATCATCACCATATTTGTTTTCCTTACAATGAGAATAATTAGTTCTTAACTTAGAGAACAGAGAAGGCGGTATCAGTTTACATATAGAGAGGTTAGTGTCAATGGAAATTGCATTAAATCAATTAGTTTAGTTAATGTGTGAGCAGCAACTATTTGTCCAAAGTAAGACTATATAGTTTGCCTTTGAAAGCTGTGAAGGAGAATGCATTTTTAAGATGCTCTGGAATATTGTTCCAGAGTGTTGGCCCTTTAATAGTGATCATCTTTGAACCTGCTTCTCTGTTTGTTCTCTGAATAAGGAGCTCACTACTCTGTGTTATGTTGGTTCCCCTTATATCCCTGACTGTTTTTAAATCAAATAGCCAGCTAGGATAATGATGGCTCAAAATTTTGCATACAAATACATACTTACTACTACTACTACTACTACTACTACTACTACTACTACTACTACTACTACTACTACTACTACTACTACTACTACTACTAGTAGTAATAATAATAATAATAATAATAATAATAATATTAATAATTATAATAATAATAATAATAATAACAATAATAATAATAATAATAATAATAATAATAATAATAATAATAATAATAATAATAATAATAATAATAATAATAAAAATAATACTGAAAATAATAATAATAATAATAATAATAATAATAATAATAATAATAATAATAATAATAATAATAATAATAATAATAATAATAATAATAATAATAATAATAATAATGATACTTAAGTAGAAGATTAGTTATAAATTTCACATTTAGATACCTGAAATGGAGATATGAGGTAGTATAGTAGTACACTCAAGATATAACAGTTATACTAACAATGAACAGAGATAAAGCTTGCACAGAAAATTAGCAGTGGCTACACTTAAAGATGATAATCATAAAAATGGTAACAATAATGTTAATATCAAGCAGGAATAATAACACTCGATACATTAGTTTTAAAAGCAAACACCATAATAAAAAGTTACATACAAAATAGTTATGATAAATATGACCCTAATTATCGGCATCATCGCCATTTTTGTACTCCTTACAATTATAATAATTAGTTCTTAACTTAAGATCAAAGAAGGCGATATGAAATCACATATAGAATAGTTAGTGTTAACGGGAAATTACGATAAAATATTAAGTTTGATTAGTGTGTGAGCAGTAACTATTTGTCCAAAAGAAAGCTATATAGTTTACCTTTGAAAGCTGTAAAGGAGAATTAATTTTTAAGATGTTTTGGAATATTGTTCCAGTGTGTTAGCCTCTTATAGTACTCATCTTTGAACCTGCTTCTGTGTTTGTTCATTGAATAAAGAGCTCACTACTCTGTCTTGTGTTTTTTCCCATTATATCCTTGACAGTTTTGAAATTAAATAGCCAGTTAGGATAGTGATGGTTCAATATTTAGTATACAAAAGCGTACATAGCATAGGCGATCTTGTTTTCTGCCAGCTGCCACTCAAGTTTTTTGAAAGCGGGTGTAATGTGGTCATATTTTCTTATTCCTGCCAGGGCAACTCGAGCTGCAAAATTTATAAGCTTCTGTATTCTAATTATCTGAGTAATTTTGGTAGCTTCCCATACACTTGTGCAATAATCAATATGAATTAGAGCTAGGAATTGAACAACAGTTATTCGAGTAGTAGTTGCAAAATTGTCATTTTTACGTGATAAGTACACTGGAGTTCCTTTTATCTTTTTGCATACTTTATCAATACAGGAATCAAACAACATGTAGTTATCAGAGTGAGTCCTATATTTTTGACAGTTTTGCTAGGTGTGATGATATTGTCACAAAATTTATTGTTGTGTTTTCTGGCATTTATGCTATTTGGTACCTTGAACCAATAAAATGCTTTGTATTTTACTTTCGTTAATTAACTGCCTAATTCCTTGAAAATAGGTTTAAATTTTTGACAGTATTTTCTGTTCTTAATGTTAACTCTCGAAGATTATCAATCTCATCACTAAGGAGTAGCTGAGTGCCATCTACATATTGTACAAATAAAGAGTAGGGAATGAATTTAGAAAGATCATTTACGTAAATGAAGAAGAGGATAGGAACAAGGACTGATCCCTGGGGAACACCAAATGATAACATTTTTGGAGTAGAAAGAATGTTGCTAAGGTGGATAGAATACAGACCCAACATCTACGGCCATGGTCATTAGGAAATATATTAAACTCTGGGATATTCACAGGCTAATTTTCAGTGATAGAAAGCTGCCAAGTTCCACTTACACAGAGGATATCTATGCTGTAGTCATTTATGAACATTATTATTTCCTTAAAATGAGAAAAAGGGACTAAGCGTTCACATGCACCACGTTTCAGGGAGGTATCCATAGCCATAGTTGTAGTTTGTTTTTGGGTTTGTCCATGGGTATTGTTGACTGAGTGATACGGCTGGGAATTCCTAGTCATAGTATGTTCTGGGGTTAGTCCATGGTTCCTGGTGTCTGCACCAAGCTTTGGATGGATAACTTTGACATGAGTATGTGCCATTATATGTTTGGGCCTTCCCAAGGTTTGTTTGTTTAGGTGAAAGTCTAAGGTCGTAAGAGCCATCTTTCCAGAAGTTTCGTGCGTGGATGACGGTAAGAGAGGTTTGTTTTGTGTCTCTTTCCGTAGCCTCGCTGATAGAGAATTTTTTTCACAAGCTCTTTGCTGTTTATTCCGGTATGGTGTTGACTGGGATATTTTGTAGATAATCTAGGTTTTGTCTGCTGCTTGCCCCAGCGAAATGGCTGGACAATCGTGCCTGTAGGCCATTGATTCAGCGAAGGAGATCCAATTAAGGTTGTGAGAAAGCTCCCTTATCTGGACTTCTTCAGAGGTAATGCTTTGATTTCTTAAAATATTACTTATCTCTCTCTCAAAGGGGTGCCAGATATACGAATATATATTTAAGTTGTATCCCTTGCACTTGCATTATTAGGTAACGGTGGCTTTGGAGGGGAGGACTTCGATGGGCTGTTTGGATTAGAGACTATTCCCGTGTTGTTAGGAGTCGTGGTGAAGGACGCCATTTTTTTTAAGAAGCACCCCAGATGGCGAGTAGTATTCTAAGCAGGGACGGATAAGACCTTTATAGATTTTAAGTAACTGTAAAGAGGAAAAGTAATGACGAAAATGAAATAGAACTCCTCAAATCTTTGCTCATTTAATAATACATTTTCGAGATCTTGTATTTCTCTCGATTACTGGCGTTACTGATCCATTTGATAATCAACAGCTGAATTTATACCGAGTTTCGTAGAGAATAATAACTCCAGGATGCTCCAGAGTTATTCCAAACCGAATCTAACCTAACAATTTACAGGGCTATTCAACTTTACATGTAATCTCGGGGTTACTCATCTTTACAAGATCCTCTCTTTCATAGTTTGGGAGCACCTACATAAGTATTCAACGAAGAAGGGCTGAAGGGTGCGAAAGGCTAGAATCTATTGTTTTCATATCAGACTTTGGAGTACAGCCTTCGTGATCGTACTTTGCGAGGCCGACCAGCAACTCATAATGCTGTACACTCGTAGAGGGACGCCGCAGCTATGCAGTACAGAGGGTGAGTCAAGAAGCGACTCCCGTGGGTTGGGCCCCAAGCGGAGGGCTAGACAAGGCATCCAACCTTAATACCCTACCTCCAACGTGACAGTGCCCACTTTCATACGAATAGGAACTAATTATAACACATACAAAGCTGGAACAGTAACTCGTAGGGGCTTACAAGATAGTTTAAAATCCAAATTAAAATGTACGCACTCATCTTCTCAGACAACGAGACATAAGTCAAAAGAGAAAAAGTCACATGATTATCAACGAAAACTGAAATGCCAAATAAACAAATATGACCGAATTCCTTAAAAGGAGACGCACATAATATTATAATGATCATTCTATTATGCTTTTTAACAGCAATGATATATTAACTTGCCAGGTGATTTCATTTATTTATATTTACAGACATGGAAGTGAAGTGTGATATACATGAGATACAATAATATGTAGTAATTGTTTTTTTTTATTTTCAAATTTTATTACTACTACTACTACTACTGCTACTACTACTACTACTACTACTACTACTAGTAGTAGTAGTAGTAGTACTAATACTACTACTACTACTATTAATAATAATAATAATAATAATAATAATATTAATAATAATAATAATGATAAAAATAATAATAATAATAATAATAATAATAATAATAATAATAATAATAATAATAATAATAATAATAATAATAATAATAATAATAATAATAAAAAAAAAAAAAATAATAATAATAATAATAATAATAATAATAATAATAATAATAATAATAATAATAATAATAATAATAATAATAATAATAACTTAGATCTAGATATTACAAAAATGAACACAGATAATTAATTACTTTTATGTCTCAAGAAAATGTCGACAACATCTCCCTCAACCTCCATTCATCATGAGAGAGAGAGCGAGAGAGAGAGAGGAGAGAGAGAGAGAGAGAGAGAGAGAGTGAGAGAGAGAGAGCGAGAGAGAGAGAGAGAGAGAGAGAGAGAGAGAGAGAGAGAGAGAGAGAGAGAGAGAGAGAGCAGTCTCATGGGAGATCGTGCCAGGTATTTCCCTAATGACGATGACATCCATTTGACACTAATTTGGCGCTAATTACTTGTTCACACGACCACTTTCCCTTTTTATCCTGTAAGGTGAGAATGAACATAAAGAAGAAGGTAAATATATTACCTTATACGTCTATCAGCGATGCTGCAAAATAATTTCAACTATCTATCTATCTATCTATTTATCTCTTTCTCTCTCCTCTCCTCATCTCTCTCTCTCTCTCTCTCTCTCTCTCTCTCCTCTCTCTCCTCTCTCTCTCTCTCCTCTCTCTCTCTCTCTCTCTATATATATATATATATATATATAAATATATATATATATATATATATATATATATATATGAATCAATTTTTCACCGACTGGGACTCGAACCTAGGACACATAATTACTGTGCCAAGGCGCTACCAACTACACCAGAGAAGGATTTAAAAGAGAAACCAATCATACAGCTTAACTGCTATACTATGAATGAACGCATTCTATCTGAATGCCTTTTTATCATATCACAGTTTCTCCAACCTCGCTCGTGGCTTCGTTTTCGCATTTAATTCAAAACCCTGTCTAATAAGGGCTAAAAAATATGAAATAAGCACATTACCATATGTGAAAACGTGAATCATATTTTACCCTAACGGGAACTCTAGCCCAGGACACATAATTACTGTGCCTAGGAGCTACACACTACACCACTGAAGGTTTGGAAATAAAAACCAACCTTAAAGTTTAACTGCTATTCTATCTGAATGCCTACCTTCGAGTCCCGGTCGGGGTAAATATGATTCATGTT
>JAXCGZ010002867.1:0-32064 GCA_037179515.1 Halocaridina rubra | reverse complement strand
TATCTGAATGCCATTTTTGTTCATATTACAGTTTCTCCCTGCCTCACTCGTGGCTTCTTTTTCGCATTTAATTCAAATCCCAATCTAATTGGGCATCAACAGTAATCATATAGGCACATTACCATTTGTGGAAACATGAATCATATTTTACCCGACCAGGACTTGAACCACGAGTGAGGTTGGGAAAAACTAATATAAAAAAAAAATCATTCAGAGAAATTGCATTCATTTCTAGTATAGCAGTTAAGCTGTAAGGTTGGTTTCTTTTTTAGACTATCTGTGGTGTAGTTAGTAGGGCCTTGGCACAGTAATTATGTGTCCTAGTTCGAGTCCCATTCGGGTAAAATATGATTCATGTTTTTACATATGGTAATGTGCTTATTTGATTATTGTTGGTGCCCAGTTAGATTAGGATTTGAATTAAATGCAAAAACAAAGCCAGGTGTGTGAGCAGTTTTTGGAGAAAGGTAGGGACACTTTTTGGGCCTTTATGGATTTAGAAAAGGCGTATGACAGGGTAGATAGAGGGGGGTTGTAGAGGGTGTTGCGACTGTATGGAATACTAGGAAGTTTGTTGAATGCGGTGAAGAGTTTTTACATGAATAGTAGACCATGCGTGAGAGTGGGGAATGGTATGAGTGATTGGTATGAGGTGAATATAGGTTCCATCAAGGTTGTGTAAGGTCGCCATGGTCGTTTAATGTGTATATGAATGGAGTGGTAAGGGAAGTAAATGAAAGAGTATTAGACAGAGGCTTGGAAGTAGTGGGTGAGGATGGAAGGTTGTGGAAATTGAGTCATTTGCTATTTGCAGATGTTACTGTACTGGTGGCTGATGCTTAAAATGAGTTGAATCATTTGGTGACTGAGTTTATTAGTGTATGTGAAAGAGAGAAGTTGCGGGTGAATATTGGTAAGAGTAAAGTCATGAGATGCACGATGAATGTTAATGTTGAGAGTTTTAAGTATTTGGGGTCGCATGTATCAAGGAGTAGACGGGTGGATATGGAGGTATGTCACAGAGTGAAGAAAGCAAGTAAATGTCTAGGTGTGTTGAAAAGTGTAATGAGAAATAGATATTTGGGAATGAATGCAAAGAAAAGGATATATGAAGGTGTGATTGTGCCGACAGCATTGTATGGAGCAGAGAATTGGAATGCAATAGAGGATGAAAGGAATAAGTTGAATGTCATGGAGATGAGGTGTTTGAGAGTTATGATTGGTTTATTTAGAATAGATAGAGTAAGAAATAAGGATGTCAGGCAGAGAAAGGGTGGTGGAATGAACCTGTCGGATAGGTTAGATAAGAGTGTGTTGAGATGGTTTGGACACATGGAAAGTATGAGTGATGAACGAATAGTGAAGCGAGTGTGCAGAAGTGATTGGAGTTAGTTTTTTTTTTATTTTTAAGAGTGTGACACCGAGACAAGCAGAAACTGCCCTCATCAATAAAGGCCTGGGCACGAGAAAATACCAAGACGAAGGAAAAGAAAAAGATTAAGGGCAAAGCAGAGATGAGGTAATGTCACACAAAGGAAAATGACAGACAGAAAAAAGCAGTTAAAGTACAGAGGTATGGAGGACTAGGCTCTGAGATGACGATAGATCTGCTTTTTGAAGGATGAAAGGCCATAAGAATTAGGAAAGACAGGAGGAGGAAGAGAGTTCCAGAGTCTGGAGGTAGATGGGAAGAAGCAGTCGCTGCACCGACCAATCCACGAGCTACAAATCTACACACAGTACCTGTGAAATGAGGCAGCTTGGCGAGTGTTACGCGGCCTCGGCAGTGGAGGAGGGATGCAACTCACCAACTCATCAGAGCAGCGATGGATGTAGTAGCGATAGGAAAGCGAAAGGGAAGATACCTTATGGCGAAGAGAGAGAGAATCCAGGTTAGAAGTAAGAGAAGGATCATTAATGAATCTGACTGTCTTAGATTCAACCCTATCAAGAAGATAAGTAAAGGATGAAGCACCCAAGATGTGTGAGCAGCAATCTAAGTAGGGGCAGATAAGACCTTTGTAAATTTCAAGTAACTGCAATGAGGAAAAGTAATGACAAAAACGAAACAAAACCCCCAATTTTAATATGTAGATAGAGTTAAGAGGGTACATTTCATTAGTTTCGAAGACAATAGGGTTATCAGGAGGAGAAGAAGATAAAGAGATAGCACAAACTGTGTCTTGGAGGGCATTGAATTTAACTAAATTTTGAGTGCCCCATTGAGATACTCTCTGCAAATCGGAGGTAGGAGTAGAAGAAAGAGTGATATGAGATTGATTACGAGTAACAGAAGAAGGTTGTGAAGAAAAGGCAGAGGAAAAGTGAAGGGTAAAATCATCAGCAAAGGTATGAAGAAGAGAGGAAGATGGGGATTGTAGAAGATCATTGATGAAGAGAAGGAAGAGAGTAGGTGAAAGAACAGAGCCCTGTGGAACACCACTGGTAACAGAGAAAGGGCTAGATGTTGTGCCATTAACAACTATAGATATAGAACGGTCAGTAAGAAAACTGGAAATTAGAGAACAGAGAGAAGGGGTAAAGCCATAAGCAGGGAATTTGGCCAACAGAGACTTGTGCCAGACTCTGTCAAAAGCCTTGGAGATATCAAGGGCGACAAAAAAAAAAGAGAAAGTAATACTGGGACAGTAAAATCATATCTAATAAAAACTTAGCAAGAGGGTTTGCCCCTCTCTATTAACTCTTACTTCCTTAAATTTAGTGCTTACCCCTCCAATCCTTCCCATCCTTTACCCCCCTCTCTCCTTACCCCACCAATCCTATCCCATCCCAGTCAGTCAGTCAAGGGCGACGACTAAGGATTCCCCATAGTTCCTCAGAGAAGATGACCATAGATGAGTAAGATAGGACAGGAGGTCACCAGTGGATCTTGCCTTGCGGAAGCCGTACTGGTGATCGGCGATAAGTGAGTTAGATTCAAGGCGTTTCAAGAAGCGAGCATTGAGCAAAGTTTCGAAAACTTTAGCAGTAGAGGAGGTTAGGGCACTAGGTCGGTAGTTAGAAGGAATAAAGCGGTCACCCTTCTTAGGAACAGGTTAAACTAGAGCATGCTTCCAAAATGAAGGATAGATACTGGTTGACAGAATGAGGCGAAAAAGACAGCAAAGCACGGGAGCCAGTTCATCTGCAAACTCCTTAAGGAACCTTGCAGGGATACCATCGAAACCAGATGCCTTGTTCGTCTTTAGCGAGCGAAGGACCTTATGGACTTTGTGTGAAGAAAGGATAAGGGAGGGCATAGGGTTAGAGAGGGTAAAAGAGTGAGGAACAGGTGCGCTGGAATCGTTGATAGAAGAGTTGGCAGAAAAATGAGAGCCAAAGAGAGTGGCTTTGTCAGTGGGAGAGCAAGCTATAGAACCATCAGAATGAATGAGAGGGGGAAAGCTTGAGTTACAGAAGTTTTTGGAGAGGGTTTTGGCTAAGGATCAGAAGCATTTGTCAGTGGGAGAGGAGTTAAAGTTATCAACTTTCCTTCTTATAAAGGAAGCCTTAGACCTTCAAATCTGAGCAGTACAGCAATTCCTAGCTATAATAAGAGCAGAGCGAGTTAAATCGGAAGGAGAGGCTAGGTAAGATCGGTGAGCTGATGCCTAGCCTGGATAGCCATGGAGTAGACACGGTCAAAGCAAGGTTTAGGGGGAGTGAAAGTTTTTGTAGAACAGGGAATGTATGCCTCCATTCCCACGGTCATGATCTCGGCAACTTTTAGAGCTACCTGATCAGGGTTGCGGGACCGAAAGCAATAGTCATCCATGGGAAGTCAAAGAGAAAGTTACGCAAATTTTCATGTTGGGTACGCTCGAAGTGCCAAAGGCGGTGCTGAGTAGGAGGAATTGGTGGTGGGGGAGTGAAAATGGAAGAGACTGAGATCATAGAGTGGTCAGATTTACCAAGAGGGGAAAGTACAGAATAAGTATTTTGAATGGTCAGAAGTAAAAAATAGGTTAAGAGTGTTTGCAGCATGTTCGTGACGATCAGGAACGCGAGTAGGATGTTTGATAATTTGCTCCAGATCGTGAGTAATAGAGAAAGCAAGGGCCTCGCTTCCTCCCACATCAGTGTGAGAAGAATGAAGCCACTCACTGTAGTGTACATTGAAGTCTCCAATCTAGAGAACTTCGGCATGTGGGTGAGATGATAGCAAGGACTCATGGCACGAAGATAGATAATCAAAGAAAGACACAAACTCGGTGGAGTTTGGAGAACAGTAGCAGAAGCAAAGGAAGATAGTGGTAGTGGAGAGAGAGACTTTTAGCCAGAGAACATCAAAGTCAGGAGATTCAAGGTCCATGAGCCTCACAGTAGGATAGTTAGTGTTACAGTATGCTCAGACCCCACCTTTGGAACGAAAACGAGTATACAGATTATAGTGAGAGATTTGGAATGGGTCAGTGGAAGCATGTATAGACAGCTGGGTTTCAGATAGGAGGAGGAGGTAAGGGAGGAAAGTGCCCAAGTGTTGTTCCACAGACGAAAGATTAGAGTTCAGCCCATGAATGTTAGAATAGTGAAGAGTAAAAGAAGCAGATCTATTTGGAGGTGCAAGGTTAAGAGCAGAACCATTACTACCACCAGGCGTGTCTGCCCTCAAGCCAATGGTGGAGTCAACACGGTCCCCGGAGATTCATCGTACCCCAATATGCCAGGTACTGGTGTCCATTAGTTGTGAACCTTCCATAAATAATAACGAATGTGAGGAAAAAGAGAGTAAATGAGACAGATGTGCAGAATGTTGTGACTTGTCAAATGTAATGGAATAGAAAGAGATGTATAATGAATACGCCAGAATATTCAGTGTAGATGTAGGCATGAGGAAAGAGCCGTCCTGAAAGAAGACTCAACCTGGAACTGTCAAGAGGAAGACCTAGAATGAGATGGATGGATGGCATGAAAAGAACACTGAATGCATGTGGAATGTCAGTGGAACAAGGAAGAGTGAGTGCAAGAGATAGGAATGAGTGGAGGAAGATTGTGCATATATGACGCAGCCCAAAGAGGTTTCTTGCACCTGCTAGCTCAGTGAATTGTGGTGGACGGATGTGAGGGGTGTTACCATGTGATGAAGTGGTGGGGGTAAACCAGGTGCAATTGTCAGGCCTTATTGTAGATATCCTTGCCAGCCTACCTTGTGGGTGACCCAAGCAAGGTGGAGGGGGAGGAGACATGGCAACCCTTTATCCACAAGGAGCTGAGAGGAGTGGTTGAGGTGTGTGTGGGTCGTGGTGAATGCACATTTCCTGGCTCGGCCACCCCCCTTTCAAGGGGGAATAAGGCATATATATATATATATATATATATATATATATATATATATATATATATATATATATATATATATATATATATATATATATATATATATATATATATATATATATATATATATATATTTAGAGAGAGAGAGAGAGAGAGAGAGAGAGAGAGAGAGAGAGAGAGAGAGAGAGAGAGAGAGAGAGAGAGAGAGAGAGAGAGAGAGAGAGAGAGAGAGAGAGAATATAGTAAGTGAAACTAAAGGAGACTGTTCTACATCTTTCTTAACTCCTTATCTTCCCCGCCTTTCTTCTTGTTATGCATTATTCATGAACTCACCTTTTATATTCATCACCTAGTTAATTCTATCAGTAAAAGATCAAGAAATGAATTTATATTCAGACTGAAAGAGAGTTACTGAGTATGTGGAGAGAATCACAGTCAATCTTAAGAAACTTCATCTGTGTTGCTCATTCTTTCGTGATTTATCACTATTATGCATAATGTATACTCATCTTATCATGGACTTACTTAGCCGCTATTATCGATTACAGGTTAGAGTTCTCTCATGAAGTGTAGAGGAAAGTGTCAGTGATAGTACTAGAACCCACCTGTACACTTATCATATATCTGGGGCCCAAGCCCCCCTCTTCAATCACCTGGACCCATTGATCACCAGGCAATGGTTGAATAATCAGCTAGACCTCTAGGAAATCACAAACCCCCAAGTAATTGCCCAGTTTAATGGGAAACGGCATGAGACACTGAAAGCTAAACCAACGGGGCCAGGATCAAACTTGCAGCCAGTACATTACTTGCTGCTGTCGCTACCTGTGAACTTTGAAAATTAGTTACGAAAATTTCACTAGCTCAATTTTTTGGCCGCATTGTGATTGTGTCGCTACCTGTAAACTTTGGAAATTAGTTACGAAAGTTTCACCAGCTCAATTATATTGCCTCATTGTGATTGTATCAAAACGAAGGAACTTTAAAGAATTTATTAGATTATGAACTATAAACTTCTGTGCTTAACACATGATTTTCATATGCTGAATAGTAAATATTATTTTGTTCTGATATTTTGAAATTTGTGGACTTCTTTAACATATATATATATATATATATATATATATATATATATATATATATATATATATATATATATATATATATATATATATGTGAATAATTTTTTACCCCGACCGGGAGTCGAACCTAGGACTTATGATTACTAAGTCGAGGCGCTACCACTACACCACAGAAGGTTAAAAGGAATCCAACCTTATAGCTTATATCTGCTATACTTAGGAATGAACGCATTCTAACTGAATGCCACTATGTTCATATTACAGATTCCCCAACCTCACTCGTGGCTTCATTTTAGCATTTAATTCAAATCCCAATCTCATTCGGGCCATGAAATTACCAAATAAGCACATTACATATGTGAAAACATGAATCATTTTTTACCCCGACCGGGAGTCGAACCTAGGACTTATGATTACTAAGTCAAGGCGCTACCACTACACCACAGAAGGTTAAAAGGAATCCAACCTTATAGCTTATATCTGCTATACTTAGGAATGAACGCATTCTAACTGAATGCCACTATGTTCATATTACAGATTCCCCAACCTCACTCGTGGCTTCATTTTAGCATTTAATTCAAATCCCAATCTCATTCGGGCCATGAAATTACCAAATAAGCACATTACATATGTGAAAACATGAATCATTTTTTACCCCGACCGGGAGTCGAACCTAGGACTTATGATTACTAAGTCAAGGCGCTACCACTACACCACAGAAGGTTAAAAGGAATCCAACCTTATAGCTTATATCTGCTATACTTAGGAATGAACGCATTCTAACTGAATGCCACTATGTTCATATTACAGATTCCCCAACCTCACTCGTGGCTTCATTTTAGCATTTAATTCAAATCTCAATCTCATGTTTTCACATATGTAATGTGCTTATTTGGTAATTTCATGGCCCGAATGAGATTGGGATTTGAATTAAATGCTAAAATGAAGCCACGAGTGAGGTTGGGGAATCTGTAATATGAACATAGTGGCATTCAGTTAGAATGCGTTCATTCCTAAGTATAGCAGATATAAGCTATAAGGTTGGATTCCTTTTAACCTTCTGTGGTGTAGTGGTAGCGCCTTGACTTAGTAATCATAAGTCCTAGGTTCGACTCTCGGTCGGGGTAAAAAATGATTCATGTTTTCACATATGTAATGTGCTTATTTGGTAATTTCATGGCCCGAATGAGATTGGGATTTGAATTAAATGCTAAAATGAAGCCACGAGTGAGGTTGGGGAATCTGTAATATGAACATAGTGGCATTCAGTTAGAATGCGTTCATTCCTAAGTATAGCAGATATAAGCTATAAGGTTGGATTCCTTTAACCTTCTGTGGTGTAGTGGTAGCGCCTTGACTTAGTAATCATAAGTCCTAGGTTCGACTCCCGGTCGGGGTAAAAAATGATTCATGTTTTCACATATGTAATGTGCTTATTTGGTAATTTCATGGCCCGAATGAGATTGGGATTTGAATTAAATGCTAAAATGAAGCCACGAGTGAGGTTGGGGAATCTGTAATATGAACATAGTGGCATTCAGTTAGAATGCGTTCATTCCTAATTATAGCAGATATAAGCTATATGGTTGGATTCCTTTTAACCTTCTGTGGTGTAGTGGTAGCGCCTTGACTTAGTAATCATAAGTCCTAGGTTCGACTCCCGGTCGGGGTAAAAAATGATTCATGTTTTCACATATGTAATGTGCTTATTTGGTAATATATATATATATATATATATATATATATATATATATATATATATATATATATATATATATATATATATATATATATATATATATATATATATATATATATATATATATATATATATATATATATATATATATATATATATATATATATATATATATATATATATATATACACAGTGTTCCCCCGGTTATTCGCGTTTCTTGGTTCGCGTTCTCACTGTATCGCGGCTTTTCTTTTGATAAATTATTATTTTATTTTATGGGTATACGCAAAAATATTAAAATATTGAAAAAAAAAATTCAGTATTTAAATTTTTTTATTGAAAAAAAAATTCATTATTTAATTGATAAAAAAAAAAAATATTTCCCAGCCTACGAATAATAAAACAGTGAAAAATAGTAAAAATCATAAATTTAGATATATTTACGTACAGTATAACTCACAGTATTGCATCATGCGAAATATTGTCTGATAGCGTACAATGTATTGGGGTCACAGCTAAGTGAGCTAGCATATATATTTATATTTCCAGTAGTTTCATGATTTTATTGATAAAAAAAATGTATTTCTTAGCCTAAGAATAATAAAACAGTAAAAAATAGTAAACAGTATTGTACCACGTAAAATACGATACCGGTATCAGTGTTTCGGAAAACGCAAAGGCTCTCACCTACATGACCTAGTGAATATTAAAATTTTCATTATTTTATTGATAAAACAAGTATTTCTTAGTGTAAGAATAATAAAACAGTAAAAAATAGTAAAAAACATAAATACAGTACTAACAGTATTGCACCATGAAAAATACGATACCGGTATCACGTTTCGGAAAACGCAAAGGCTCTCACCTACGTGACCTAGTGAATATTAAAATTTTCATTATTTTATTGATAAAACTAGTATTTCCTAGCCTAAGAATAATAAAACAGTAAAAAATAGTAAAAAACATAAATACAGTACTAACAGTGTTGCACCATGTAAAATACGATACCGCTATCAACGTTTCGGAAAACGAAAAGGCTCTCACCTGCGTGAGATAGTTCATGGAATGCAATTGGCTGAAAGGTCGGGAGACGACGAATCACAGAATTGTTTTTCAATATGTTCTGTATCATGGGGTCTTATTTGCTTTTTCATTGCAGTTTGCTTTTCCCTCCAATTTCCAATGTGCCGCCTCACTCGCTCAGTCTAAGCCACGTGTGCACCGTTCTCGTTGTGCTTATTAATACGTTTTGCTTGTGATTGTGTTTTCACTCGTAATTTAACCTTTGCATTGCCTCCCAAACGTCCTTCACCTTCTATGGTCCCTGGTAGTCAGCCTAAGTGGCAAAGGAAAATGTTAACCATTGTAGATTAAGTGAAACTCTTAGATATGTTGAAAGAAGGAAAAAGGTTTGTGGATGTCGGCCGCTATTTTGGCCTCAATGAATCTACTGTGCTCTACATCATAAAGGACGAGGCAAAGATCAGGATAACAGCGAGCATTTCTTTTGATAAATCGGCGAAGAGGGTCGTAACACCCCGCAATAAGGCAGTAGTGTGGATGGAAGCTGCTTTGGCCCTGTGGATTGCTGATTGCAGAAAGAAAACCATCAGCTTACACACCAATATCATACAAACAAAAGCAAAGAAGCTGTACGAGACATTCACTGCAAATGAACCCGATGACGACAGTGGCTACAGTGGAGAGAAGGAGAGAGAAGAAATCGACGACCCACAACCGGGACCCTCCAGCAATTCTCCATCGAGGATACAACCGTTCGTTGCTAGCAATGGATGGTTCTTCAAATTTCAAAAACACCATGGCCTAAAAAGCGTTTCAGTTTATGGCGAGGCTGCCTCTGCAGATACAGCTGCCGCAGAAAATTACGTCAAGAATGACTTCATGAATATTATCGCCGAAGGGGAATATATTCCTGAGCAAGTCTTCAACATGGATGAGACTGGCTTGTTTTAGAAGAGAATGCCATCTCGCACTTTTCTCTTCCAGTAAGAAGCTAAAGCCCCGGGATTTAAAGCGCACAAAGATCGCGTTACCCTCATCATGTGCGGGAATGCTGCGGGCCTCATGTTAAAGCACGGGCTTATCTACATGTCAAAGAACCCTAGGGCTTTGAAGAACAAGAATAAGAATCTGCTGCCAGTGTATTGGATGTATAACCCTAAGGCATGGATCACGAAAAGCCTCTCATCGGACTGGTTTCACCAATGCTTTATCCCTCAGGTAAAACTTTATCTTATGGAAAAAGGCCTTGAATTTAAAGTCCTTCTTTTGATGGATAATGCTGGTGGCCACACAACCAATCTCCAATATGATGGTGTTCAAGTTGAGTTCCTGCCACCGAATACGACGTCACTGATTTAGCCTATGGATCAAGGCGTTGTTCGTGCGTTCAAGGTCCTCTACACACGAAATGCCCTGGCGAACCTAGTTGAATCCATGGATTCGGACAAAGAATTCTCATTGAAGACTTACTGGCGTAATTACACGATTGCCACATGCCTAAAAAATATTCAGAAAGCAATCAAAGAGATGAAGTCTGCCACAGTCAATGCCAGCTGGAAGAAATTGTGGCCCGAAGTCATCCACGACTACAAGGGATTTGCTCCTGACGAAGTGCAGAAGGCGGCAGTTGCGAAAGCTGTGAAGTTGGCTGCATTGCTAGGAGGAGAAGGCTTTAACTGATTGATTGCCACTCGCAACCTTTGAGTGATGAAGACTTGGATGAAATGACGAAATCAGCGAGCGAAGAAGAGGAAGAACTTGAGGAATCGCATGAACAAATTTAAGAACCTGGCCTTACACTCGAACGTTTGGCAGCCATACATGAATATGTGAAAGCAGCCCAAAAACTCTCGCAGGAATATGACGATAATATGGTTTGTTCGGTGACCTTCTGTAATTTTCTCGACGATTCCATGATTCCTTACCATACCATTTTCCAACAAATGAAGAAAGAGCGACAGCAACTCCCCATTACCATGTTCTTCTCCCCCAAAAAGCAGCCGTAAGGCTTTTATTGGCTGCGAAATAATTTCCTCCGGGGTCAAGAATGATGATCATCACCACATTCACGATAAGTTTACCTATCACGTACATATGTATGTCACGTCATCATCACCTCATTCACCGTAATTTTATCTATCACTTTCATAAAAATTTACGTTGCTTGCTGATATAATGTAAAGGGTGTTTTATTAACAGTGCAGTGTGTAAACGTAAAAATAATTGTAAAATACCTATGTATGTCACGTCATCATCACCTCATTCACCGTAATTTTATCTATCACTTTCATAAAAATTTACGTTGCTTGCTGTTATTTATAATGTAAAGGGTGTTTTTTTAACAGTATACGTAAAAATAATTGTAAAATTCCTATGTATGTCACGTCATCATCACATTCACGGTAAGTTTTCCTATCGCTTTCATAAAAATTTACGTTGCATGCTGTTATTTATAATGTAAAGGGTGTTTTTTTTAACAGTGCAGGGAGGGTTTATACAGTACGTAAACGTAAAAATAATTGTAAATGAGTGTGTCATGTAATTACCACTTCATTCTCCGTAATTTTATCTATCACTTTCATATAAATTTACGTTGCATGCTGTTATTTATGAAGTAAAGGGTGGTATGTTAACAGTACAGTGAGGGTTTATACAGTGTAAGCATAAAAATAAATTTAAATATCTATGTGCAAAGAGGCTGATCCTACTCCGTGGTTTTCCTGGTTCGCGCCGGGTCCTGGAACCGAACTACCGTGATAAGGGGGAAACACTGTATATATATAAATCTATATATATATATATACAGTAATCCCTCCTTTATCGTGGGTGTTACGTTCCGGGAACACCCGTGATAGGTGAAAATCCGCGAAGTAGCAGCACCATATTTTACATTTATTTTTACCTTTATAAACCCTCCCTGCACTGTTAGCAACTCATCCTTTACGTTATTAATAACAGCGCGCAAGCATAAAGCTATATGAGCGTGATAGGTAAGTTTAAAGTCAATAACCTATACGTACTGTACAAAAATAATACCTTTAATAATAACACATTATATTTATAATAATAATAATTATAATACAGTAACTTTACGAGACTAGCATGTGAGAGCAGAGAGGGGTACAGTAATGATGACGAAGAGGGTGATGACATTTACATACTGCACAGCCGATGACAGCGCGAAAGGTGCACACGTAATAACTGAATGGGTGAGTCGAGACAAGGGTAGATGCTGGAAGAATCAAGCTTCAATCAAAAAGCCAATCAGACCCCAGGATACAGAACACAATTCTGTGATTAGTCATCTCCCACCCGTCAGCCAATATCATTCTTTGTACTCTCTCACTTAGATGCCATCCTTTGTATTTTCCAAGACGCAGATATCTATGCAGCACATACCGTACCGGTATCGTATTTTATATGGTGCAACACTGTGAGTTACATGTTTAAATTTATGTATTTTACTATTTTTTACTGTTTTATTATTCTTAGGCTAGGAAATACATTTTTTAGCAATAATATAATGAAAATACTGGATATTTTAATATTGCCACATATCGTGGATTCCCGCGATATACCCAGAAAATCTGCGATATAAAATACATATCCTCGCCATAAAAACCCACGATGCACTAAATCCGTGGAAGGTGAACCGCAGTATAGTGAGGGATTACTGTATACAGTGGTGCCTCACTTATCGCGGTAGTTTGGTTCCGGGACCCACCGCGAACCCGGAAATCCGCGAAGTAGAATCCGCCTATATGTACATAGATATTTTAATATATTTTTACGCTTGCACTGTATAAACCCTCCCTGCACTGTTAAAAAAACACCCTTTACATTATAAATAACAGCAAGCAAAGTAAATTTTTATGAAAGTGATAGATAAAATTACGGTGAATGAGGTGATAATGATGACATACATACTCATTTACAATTATTTTTTCGTTTACGTACTGTATAAACCCTCCCTGCACTGTTAAAAAAACACCCTTTACATTATAAATAACAGCAGGCAACGTAAATTTTTATGAAAGTGATAGATAAAATTACGGTGAATGAGGTGATAATGACGTGACATACATACTCATTTACAATTATTTTTTCATTTACGTACTGTATAAACCCTCCCTGCACTGTTAAAAAAACACCCTTTACATTATAAATAACAGCAGGCAACGTAAATTTTTATGAAAGTGATAGATAAAATTACGGTGAATGAGGTGATAATGACGTGACATACATATCATTTACAATTATTTTTTCATTTACGTACTGTATAAACCATCCCTGCACTGTTAAAAAAAAACACCCTTAAAGTTATAGATAACAGCAAGCAACGTAAATTTTTATGAAAGTGATAGATAAAATTACGGTGAATGAGGTGATAATGACGTTACATACATATTCATTTACAATTATTTTTCGTTTATGTACTGTATAAACCCTCCCTGGACTGTTAAAAAAACACCCTTTACATTATAAATAACAGCAAGCAACGTAAATTTTTATGAAAGTGATAGATAAAATTACGGTGAATGAGGTGATAATGACGTGACATACATATCATTTACAATTATTTTTTCATTTACGTACTGTATAAACCCTCCCTGTACTGTTAAAAAAACACCCTTAAAATTATTGATAACAGCAAGCAACGTAAATTTTTATGAAAGTGATAGATAAAATTACGGTGAATGAGGTGATAATGACGTGACATACATACTCATTTACAATTATTTTTTCGTTTATGTACTGTATAAACCCTCCCTGCACTGTTAAAAAAAACACCCTTAAAATTATAGATAACAGCAAGCAACGTAAATTTTTATGAAAGTGATAGATAAAATTACGGTGAATGAGGTGATAGTGACGTGACATACATACTCATTTACAATTATTTTTTCGTTTATGTACTGTATAAACCCTCCCTGCACTGTTAAAAAAACACCCTTTACATTATAAATAACAGCAAGCAACGTAAATTTTTATGAAAGTGATAGATAAAATTACGGTGAATGAGGTGATAATGACGTGACATACATACTCATTTACAATTATTTTTTCGTTTATGTACTGTATAAACCCTCCCTGCACTGTTAAAAAAACACCCTTTACATTATAAATAACAGCAGGCAACGTAAAGTTTTATGAAAGTGATAGATAAAATTACGGTGAATGAGGTGATAATGACGTGACATACATTTGTACATGATAGGTAAACTTACCGTAAATGAGGTGATGATCATCATTCTCGACCCTGGAGGAAATTATTTCACAGCCAATAAAAGCTTTACGGCTGCTTTTTGAGGGGGAAGAACATGGTAATGGGGAGTTGCTGTTGTTATTTCTTCATTTGTTGGAACATGGCATGGTAAGGAGTCATGGCATCGTCGAGAAAATTACAGAAGGTCACCGAACGAACCATATTTTCGTCATGTTCCTGCGAGAGTTGTTGGAGTGCTTTGTAATGCTCATACATGGCCGCCAAACGTTCGAGTGTAAGGCCAGGTTCTTCAGTTGGTTCGTGCGATTCCTCAAGTTCTTCCTCTTCTTCGCTCGCTGATTTCGTCATTTCATCCAAGTCTTCATCACTCAAAGGCTGCGAGTAGCAGTCAATCAGTTCATTCACATCTTCGGGAGTCATATCTTTAAAGCCTTCTCCTCCTAGCAATGCAGCCAACTTCACAGCTTTCGCAACTGCCGCCTTCTGCACCTCGACAGGAGCAAATCCCTTGTAGTCGTGGATGATTTCGGGCCACAATTTCTTCCAGCTGGCATTGATTGTGGCCGACTTCATCTCTTTGATTGCTTTCTGAATATTTTGTAGGCATGTGGCAATCGTGTAATTATGCCAGTAAGTCTTCAATGAGAAGTCTTTGTCCGAATCCATGGAATCAACTAGGTTCGCCAGGGCATTTCGTGTGTATAGGGCCTTGAACGCACGAATAACGCCTTGATCCATAGGCTGAATCAGTGACGTCGTATTCGGTGGCAGGAACTCTACTTGAACACCGTCATATTGGAGCTTGGTTGCGTGGCCACCAGCATTATCCATCAAAAGAAGGACTTTAAATTCAAGGCCTTTTTCCATAAGATAATGTTTTACCTGAGGGATAAAGCATTGGTAAAACCAGTCCAATGTGAGGCTTTTCGTGATCCAGGCCTTGGGGTTATGCATCCAATACACTGGCAGCAGATTCTTATTCTTGTTCTTCAAAGCCCTAGGGTTCTTTGACTTGTAGATAAGCCCGGGCTTTAACATGAAGCCCGCAGCATTCCCGCACATGATGAGGGTAACGCGATCTTTGTGCGCTTTAAATCCCGGGGCTTTAGTTTCTTCCTTGAAGAGAAAAGTGCGAGATGGCATTCTCTTCCAAAATAACCCAGTTTCATCCATGTTGAAGACTTGCTCAGGAACATATTCCCTTTCGGCGATAATTTTCTTGAAGTCATTCTTGACGTAATTTTCTGTGGCAGCTGTATCTGCAGAGGCAGCCTCGCCATAAACTGAAACGCTCTTTAGGCCATAGCATTTTTGAAATTTGAAGAACCATCCCCTGCTAGCAACGAACGGTTGTATCCTCGATGGAGAATCGCTGGAGGGTCCTGGTTGTGGGTCGTCGATATCTTCTTCTCTCCCCTCCTCTCCACGGTCACCACTGTCGTCACCGGGTTCATTTGCAGCGAATGTCTCGTACAGCTTCTTTGCCTTTATTTGTATGATATTGGTGTCTAAGCTGATGTTTTTTTTTCAGCAATCAGCAATCCACAGGGCCAAAGCAGCTTCCATGCGCACTACTGCCGTATTGCGGGGTGATACGAGCCTCTTCGCCGATTTATTAAAAGAAATGCTCGCTGTTTTCCTGATCTTTGCCTCGTCCTTTTTTATGTAACGCACAGTAGATTCATTGAGGCCAAAATAGCGGCCGACATCCACAAACTTTTTCCTTCTTTCAACATATCTAAGAGTTTCACTTTATCTACAATGGTTAACATTTTCCTTTGCCGTTTAGGCTCACTACAAGAAACCTTAGAAGATGAAGGATGCTTGGGAGGCATTGCAAAGGTTTTAATATGCGAGTAAAAAAAAATCACAAGCAAAACGTATTAGTAAGCACAACGAGAACGGCGCACACGTGGCTTAGACTGAGCGAGTGAGGCGGCACATTGGAAATTGGAGGGAAAAGCAAACTGCAATGAAAAAGCCAATCAGACCCCATGATACAGAAAATATTGAAAAACAATTCTGTGATTCGTTGTCTCTCGACCTTCCAGCCAATAGCATTCCATGAACTATCTCGCGTAGGTGAGAGCCTTTTTGTTTCCGAAACGTTGATAGCGGTATCGTATTTTACATGGTGAAATACTGTTAGTACTTTATGTTTTTTATTAATTTTTACTGTTTTATTATTCTTAGGCTAGGAAATACTTGTTTTATCAATAAAATAATGAAAATTTTAATATTCACTAGGTCACGTGGGTGAGAGCCTTTTCGTTTTCCGAAACGTTGATAGCGGTATCGTATTTTACATGGTAAAAGTACTTTTAGTACTTTATATGTTTTTTTTAATTATTTTTTACTGTTTTATTATTCTTAGGCTAGGAAATACTTGTTTTATCAATAAAATAATGAAAATTTTAATATTCACTAGGTCACGTAGGTGAGAGCCTTTGCGTTTTCCGAAACACTGACACCGGTGTCGTATTTTACGTGGTGCAATACTGTTTACTATTTTTTGCTGTTTTATTATTCTTAGGCTAAGAAATACGTTTTTTTTATCAATAAAATCATGAAACTACTGGAAATATAAATATATATGCTACCTCACGTAGCTGTGACCCCAATACATTGTACGCTATCGGACACTGTTTTGCATGATGCAATACCCTGTACTGTGAGTTATACTGTACGTATGTATATCTAAATTTATGTTTTTTACTATTTTTTTACTGTTTTATTATTCGTAGGCTGGGAAATAATTTTTTTATCAATTAAATAATGAAAAAATTTTTTTCAATAAAAAAAATGAAAATACTGAACAAATTTTTTTTTCAATATTTTAATATTTTTGCGTATACCCATAAAATAAAACAATAATTTATCCAAAAAAAAACCGCGATAGAGTGAGACCGCGAACCAAGAAGTGCGATACAGCGTGGTATTACTGTATATATATATATATATATATATATATATATATAATATATATATATATATATATATATATATATATATATATATATATATATATATGCAGTGTTGCCTCACTTATCGCGGTAGTTCGGTTCCGGGACCCGGCGCGAATCCGGGAATCCGTGGTGTAGAGATCAGCCTATATGTACATAGATATTTTAATGTATTATTACGTTTACACTGTATAAACCCTCCCTGTACTGTTAAGAAAACACCCTTTACATTATAAATAACAGCAAGCAACGTAATTATTTTATGAAAGTGATAGGAAAACTTACCATGAATGAAGTGATGATGACTTGACATTAATAGGTTCCATATTTTACAATAATTTTTACGTTTACGTAAAATAGCGGCCGATATCCACAAACTTTTTCCTTCTTTCAACATATCTAAGAGTTTCACTTTATCTACAATGGTTAACATTTTCCTTTGCCACTTAGGCTCACTACAAGAAACCTTAGAAGATGAAGGATGCTTGGGAGGCATTGCAAAGGTTAAAATATGCGAGTAAAAAAATCACAAGCAAAACATATTAATAATAATAAGCACAACATGAATGGCGCACACGAATGAGGCGAGACAATGGAAGATGGTGGAAGCCTTTGTCCGAAACGCTGATAGCGGTATCGTATTTTACATGTTGCAATACTGTTAGTATTTATGTTTTTTACTATTTTTTACTGTTATATTATTCTTAGGCTAAGAAATAAATTTTTTTTATCAATAAAATCATGAAACTACTGGAAATATAAATATATATGCTAGCTCACGTAGCTTCGACCCCAATACATTGTACGCTATCGAACACAAGCAAAACGTGAGTTAGACTGAACGAGTCTTTGTCCAAAACGCTGATAGCGGTATCGTGTTTTACATGTTGTAATACTGTTAGTATTTATGATTTTTACTATTTTTACTGTTTTATTATTCTTAGGCTAATAAATAAATTTTTTTTATCAATAAAATCATGAAACTACTGGAAATATAAATATATATGCTAGCTCACGTAGCTGCGACCCCAATACATTGTACGCTATTGAACACTATTTCGTATGATGCAATACTGTGAGTTATACTGTACGTACGTATATCATTCAGTTATTAGTACAATGTATATTAATTTAAAATTCCTCTACTTATTTGATGATTGTACAAAATCTATTGTATTTATTCACTGTAATTTGGACCAAATATTCCTTTTGTAAAGATTATACTGTACTTTTCAAAAGAGGTGGTCAATAAACGTATCTATCTATCTGTCTGCATTTATGTTTTTTTTACTATTTTTTACAGTTTTATTATTCGTAGGCTGGGAAATAATTTTTTTTTATCAATTAGATAATGAAATGTTTTTTTCAATAAAAAAAAATTAAAATACTGAGAATTTTTTTTTTAATATTTTAATATTTTTGCATATACCCATGAAATAAAATAATAATTTATCCAAAAAAAACCGCGATAGAGTGAGAAAGCGAACCAGGAAGCGCAAATAACTGGGGTAACACTGTATATATATATATATATATATATATATATATATATATATATATATATATATATATATATATATATATATATATATATATATATATATATATATATATATATATATATATATATACAGTGTTGCCTCACTTATCACGGTAGTTCGGTTCCGGGACCCGCCGCGAACCAGGAAATCCGCGAAGTAGGATCCGCCTATATGTACATAGATATTTTAATATATTTTTACGTTTACACTGTATAAACCCTCCCTGCACTGTTAAAAAAACACCCTTTACATTATAAATAACAGCAAGCAACATAAATTTTTATGAAAGTGATAGATAAAATTACAGTGAATGAGGTGATAATGACGTGACATAGATATCATTTACAATCATTTTTTCGTTTACCTACTGTATAAACCTTCCCTGCACTGTTAAAAAAAACACCCTTAACATTATAGATAACCGCAAGCAACGTAAATTTTTATGAAAGTGATAGGTTACCGTGAATGTGATGATGACGTGACATACATACTCATTTACAATTATTTTTTCGTTTACGTACTGTATAAACCCTCCCTGCACTGTTAAAAAAACACCCTTTACATTATAAATAACAGCAAGCAACATAAATTTTTATGAAAGTGATAGATAAAATTACGGTGAATGAGGTGATAATGACATGACATACATACTCATTTACAATTATTTTTTCGTTTACGTACTGTATAAACCCTCCCAGCACTGTTAAAAAAAACACCCTTTACATTATAAATAACAGCAAGCAACGTAAATTTTTATGAAAGTGATAGATAAAGTTACGGTGAATGAGGTGATAATGAGTGTCATACATACTCATTTACAATTATTTTTTCATTTACGTACTGTATAAACCCTCCCTGCACTGTTAAAAAAACACCCTTTACATTATAAATAACAGCAAGCAACGTAAATTTTTATGAAAGTCATAGATAAAATTATGGTGAATGAGGTGATAATGACGTGACATACATACTCATTTACAATGATTTTTTCGTTTATGTACTGTATAAACCCTCCCTGCACTGTTAAAGAAACACCCTTTACATTATAAATAACAGCAAGCAACGTAAATTGTTATGATAGTGATAGATAAAATTACGGTGAATGAGGTGATAATGACGTGACACACATACTCATTTACAATTATTTTTTCGTTTACGAACTGTATAAACCATCCCTACACTCTTAAAAAAAACACCCTTTACATTATAAATAACAGCACGCAACGTAAATTAAAAAAAAAATGAAAATACTGAAAAGTTTTTTTTTTCAATATTTTAATATTTTTGCGTATACCCGTAAAATAAAATAATAATTTATAAAAAAAAAACTGCGATAGAGTGAGAACGCGAACCAAGAAGCGCGAATAACCGGGGTAACACTGTATATATATATATATATATATATATATATATATATATATATATATATATATATATATATATATATATATATATATATATATATATATATATATATATATATATATATATATATATATATATTATTGTATATATATACAGTGCTCCCTCGATTATCACGGGGGTTCGGTTCCGGGACTGGCCGCGATAAAGTGAAAATCCGCGAAGTAGGATTACAATATATACATAGGTATTTTACATATATATTTACCTTTACTGTATAAACCCTCCCTGCTCTGTTAAAAAATCACCCTTTACTTTATTAATAACAGCGTGCAAGCGTAAATTTATATGAAAGTGATAGGTAAACTTACTGTGAATGAGGTGATGATGACATGACATACACATATTCATAGCTATATTACATTTATATTTACCTTTACTGTATAAACCCTCCCTGCATTCTTAAAAAACACCCTTATCTTTATACATAACAGCATGCAAGCGGAAATTTATATGAGCGTGATAGGCAAACTTACCGTGAGTGAGGTGATGATGACGTGTATAGATTCTAGAGGAAATTATTCCTCAGCCAATGACAGCTTTATGGCTGCTTTTTGGGAGAGAAGAACATGGTAATGGGGAGTTGCTGTCGCCGTTTCTTCTTTTGTTGCGAAGATGGTCTTGTAACGAATCATGGCATCCTTGAGAAGATTGCAGAAGGTCACCGAACGAACCATATTATCGTCATGTTCTTGTGAGAGTGGTTGGACTGCTTTCATATGTTCATACATGGCTGCCAGACGCTCGAGTGTAAGGCCAGGTTCTTCGATTTCTTCATGCGTTTCCTCTGGTTGTTCTTCTTCCTCTTCTTCGCTTGCTGATTTTGTCATTTCCTTCAAGTCTTCATCAGTCAAAGGCTACGAGTGGCAGTCCATCAGTTCATTCACGTGTTTGTCAGTCATATCTTAAAAGCCTTCTCCTCCTAGAAATGTAGCCAACTTCACAGCTTTCGCAACTGCCGAGTTATGGACTTTGTCATGAGCAAATCCCTTGTAGTCGTAGATGACTTCGAGCCACAATTTCTTCCAGCTGGCATTGATTGTGGCTGGCTTCATCTCTATGATTGCATTCTGAATATTTTTTAGGCATGTAGCAATCGTGTAGTTTCGCCTGTAAGTTTTCACTGAGAATTCTTAGTCCGAATCCTTGGATTCAACCAGGTTCGCCAGGGCATTTCGTGTCTAGAGGACCTTGAACACATGAATAACGCCTTGATCCATAGGCTGAATCAGTGATGTCGTATTCGTTGGCAGGAACTCTACTTGAACACCGTCATATTTGAGATCAGTTGTGTGGCCACTACCATTATCCACTGAAAGAAGGACTTTAAATTCAAGACCCTTTTCCGCAAGATAAACTTTGACCTGAGGGATAAAGCATAGGTGAAATCAGTCCGATGTGAGACTTTTCATGATCCAGGCCTTAGGGTTATGCATCCAATACACTGGCAGCAGATTCTTATACCTATTCTTCAAATCCCTAAGGTTCTTAGACTTGTAGCTAAGTCCGGGCTTTAACATGAAGCCCGTAGCATTCCTGCACATGACAAGGGTAACGCGGTATTCGTTCGCTTCAAATCCCGGGGTTTTAGCTTCTTCCTTGAAGAGAAAAGTGCGATACGGCATTCTCTTCCAGAATAAGCCAGTCTCATCCATGTTAAACACTTGCTCAGGAACATATTCCCCTTCAGCGATAATTTTATTAAAGTCGTTGTTAACATAATTTTCATCTGCAGCTGTATCTGCAGAGACATCTTCGCCATAAACCAAAATGCTCTTTAGGCCATAGTGTTTTTGAATTTTGGTGAACCATGCCTTGGTCGCCACGAACGATTGTTTCCTCGGTGGAGAATCGCTGGAGGGTCTTGGTTGTGGGTCGTTAATATCTTCTCTCTCCTCCTATCCATGGTCACCATTGTCGTTGTCGGGTTCGTTTGTAGCAAATGTCTGGTACAGCTTCTTCGCCTTTGTTTGTATGATACTGGTGTCTACTCTGATGTTCTTCTTTCTGCAATCAGCAATCTACATGGCCAAAGCAGATTCCATCCGCACTATTATCGTATTACAGGGTGTTACGACTCTATTCGCTGTTTTACTAAATGAAATAGTCGCTGTTTTATTGATATTTGCATCTTCCTTTTTGATATATCAAACAGTAGATTCGTTGAGGCCAAAATGGTGACCGACATCTGCAAACCTTCTCCCTTCCTTCAGCATATCTAACAGTTTTACCTTATCTGCTATGGTCAACATCTTTCTTTGCTGCTTAGGCTTACTACCAGAAGCCTTAGAAGATGAGGGATGCTTGGGAGGCATTGCAGAGGTTGAAAAAAGTGAGTAAAAAAAATCACAAGCAAAACGTATTAAGAAGCATAACCCTAACGCCGCACGTGTGAGTTAGACTGAACGGGTGAGGCGAGACAATGGAAGATGGTGGGAGAACCAAGCTTCAATCAAAAAGCCAATCAGACCCCATGATGCAGAACATACAGAAAAACAATTCTGTGATTCGTCCTCTCCCACCCTTTCAGCCAATAGCTTCTCATGAACTATCTCATGTAGGTGCGTGCCTTTGCGTTTTCCAAAACGCCAATACAGTGTACGTTATCGTACAGTATTTCACATGGTGCAATACTGTGAGTTATATGTTTAAATTTATGTTTTTTACTAGTTTTTACTGTTTTATTATTCTTAGGCTAGGAAATACTTTTTTTTTTTAATCAATAAATTAATGAAAATACTGGAAATTTTAATATGTACTAGCTCACTTAGGTGTGACCCTTTGCGTTTTTCGAAACTCTGATAACGGTATCGTACTTTCTATGGTGCAGAGTTACATGTTTAAATTTGTTTTTTTTAACTATTTCTTACTGCTTTATTACTCTTGGGCTGTGAAATACATTTTTTTTATTAATAAAATAATATAAAAAATAAATTTTCAATAAAATAATGTAAATACTGAAATTTTAATATTTCAAAAATTTTAATATTCTTGCATATACCCAGAAAAAAATAAGCTCGCCCCCCCCAGAAAACCACGATGCACTGAATCGCAAAAGGTGAACTGCAATATAGGTTAGCAAGGGCATCCACTCAGGGTAAGGATTACATCTGCCAAAACAAGTCCTTTGCAAGAAGGACGAATAAAAAGGGAGTGCGTTACGTAAAGCATGCTTTTATATATATATATATATATATATATATATATATATATATATATATATATATATATATATATATATATATATATATATATATATATATATATATATATATATATATATATATATATATATATATATATATATATATATATATATATATATACAGTAATCCCTCGCCATTTTGTGGTTCACCTATTGCGAATTCAGTGCATTGTGGATTTTTTTATTGGCCAAAAAAAAAAAAAAAAAAAAAAAAGGAAAATTAATTTTTTTCTTTTCTTTTTTTTAGATTATTGTGACACCAGGATGGGCCAAAAACTTATAAAATAAAACACCCTTTATCAGGCTATGAAGAGAAACAGAGATGGAGAGTGTAATGACCTGTCAGATGTGATGGGATTTTAAAAGATGTGTAATGAATATCCAGTTCTCTGCTGAGTTTTAATATACCTCTGCATTATTTCATGATGTCTATTCCAATAATTCTCCTTAGATATTATTATTATTTTTATTATTATTATTATAATTGTTATTATTATTATTATTATTATTATTATTATTATTATTATTATTATTATTATTATTATTATTATTATTGTTGTTGGCAACAATAATTTTCCTTTGATGATGATTGTAGAGATTATTATTATTATTATTATTATTATTATTATTATTATTATTATTATTATTATTATAAGATGATGATTATTATTATTATTATTATTATTATTATTATTATTATTATTATTATTAAGGGCTCAGCATTGAGAGAGAGAGAGAGAGAGAGAGAGAGAGAGAGAGAGAGAGAGAGAGAGAGACATCTTTAATTAACTCTTGTTCATTCAACCAAAACTTAATTATTTATTGTAAATATAATGGTTTAATTACAAATTCGTAATAATAATAATAATAATAATAATAATAATAATAATAATAATAATAATAATAGTAATAATCTCCACAATTGTCATCAAAGGAAAATTATTGATGCCAATAATAATAATAATAATAATAATAATAATAATAATAATAATAATAATAATAAGGAGAATTTTTGGAATAGACATCACGAAAGTAATGCAGAGGTATATTAAAATTCAGCAGAGAATTGGATATTCATCACACATCTTTTATAATCCCTTCAAATCTGACAGGTCATTACACTCTCCATCTCTATTTCTCTTTACAGCCTGATAAAGGCTGTTTTATTTTATCATTTTTTGGCCCGTCCTGTTGTCATAATCATCTTTAAGAAAAAATAAAAATAAATAAATAAATTATTATTATTATTTTTTTTTTAGGTGTTCCCACTTCGCGGAAATTCACCTATCGCGGCCGGTCCCGGAACCGAACCCCGCAATTCACGAGGGGTTACTTTATATATATATATATATATATATATATATATATATATATATATATATATATATATATATATATATATATATATATATATATATATATATATATATATATATATATATATATATATATATATATATATATATATACAGTGTTACCCCGGTTATTCGCGCTTCTTGGTTCGCGTTCTCACTCTATCGCGTTTTTTTTTTTTTTGATAAATTATTATTTTATGGGTATACGCAAAAATATTAAAATATTGAAAAAAACATTTTCAGTATTTTCATTTTTTTTTTAAATTTACGTTGCGTGCTGTTATTTATAATGTAAAGGGTGTTTTTTAAACAGTGCAGGGAGGGTTTATACAGTTCGTAAACGAAAAAATAATTGTGAATGAGTATGTGTGTCACGTCATCATCACCTCATTCATGGTAATTTTATCTATCACTTTCTTAAAAATTTACATTGCTTGCTGTTATTTATAATGTAAAGGGTGTTTTTTTAACAGTGCAGGGAGGGCTTATACAGTACGTAAATGAAAAAATAATTGTAAATGAGTATGTATGTCACGTCATTATCACCTCATTCACCGTAATTTTATCTATCACATTCATAAAAATTTACGTTGCTTGCTGTTATTTATAATGTAAAGGGTGTTTTTTTAACAGTGCAGGGAGGTTTTATACAGTACGTAAACGAAAAAATAATTGTAAATGAGTATGTATGTCACGTCATTATCACCTCATTCACCGTAATTTTATCTATCACTTTCATAAAAATTTACGTTGCTTGCTGTTATTTATAATGTAAAGGGTGTTTCTTTAACAGTGCAGGGAGGGTTTATACAGTACGTAAATGAAAAAATAATTGTAAATGAGTATGTATGTCACGTCATTATCACCTCATTCACCATAATTTTATCTATCACTTTCATAAAAATTTACGTTGCTTGCTGTTATTTATAATGTAAAGGGTGTTTTTTTAACAGTGCAGGGAGGGTTTATACAGTACGTAAACGAAAAAATAATTGTAAATGAGTATGTATGTCATGTCATTATCACCTCATTCACCGTAATTGTATCTATCACTTTCATAAAAATTTACGTTGCTTGCTGTTATTTATAATGTAAAGGGTGTTTTTTTAACAGTGCAGGGAGGGTTTATACAGTACGTAAACGAAAAAATAATTGTAAATGAGTATGTATGTCACGTCATTATCACCTCATTCACCGTAATTTTATCTATCACTTTCATAAAAATTTACGTTGCTTGCTGTTATTTATAATGTAAAGGGTGTTTTTTTAACAGTGCAGGGAGGGTTTATACAGTACGTAAACGAAAAAATAATTGTAAATGAGTATGTATGTCACGTCATTATCACCTCATTCACCGTAATTTTATCTATCACTTTCATAAAAATTTACGTTGCTTGCTGTTATCTATAATGTTAAGGGTGTTTTTTTAACAGTGCAGGGAGGGTTTATACAGTACGTAAACGAAAAAATAATTGTAAATGATATGTATGTCACATCATTATCACCTCATTCACTGTAATTTTATCTATCTCTTTCTTAAAAATTTACGTTGCTTGCTGTTATTTATAATGTAAAGGGTGTTTTTTTAACAGTGCAGGGAGGGTTTATACAGTGTAAACGTAAAAATATATTAAAATATCTATGTACATATAGGCGGATCCTACTTCGCGGATTTCCTGGTTCTCGGTGGGTCCCGGAACCGAACTACCGCGATAAGTGAGGCAACACTGTATATATATATATATATATATATATATATATATATATATATATATATATATATATATATATATATATATATATATATATATATATATATATATATATATATATATATATATATATGTACTGTATAGCCGGTCGGGCTAAAAATAATGATTCATGTTTTCACAAATGTAATATGCTTATTTGGTTATTGTTGGTCCCAAATGAGATTGGGAGTTGAATGAATGCGAAAATGAAGCCATAAGTGAGCTTGGGGAATCTGTAATATGAACATAGTGGCATTCAACTAGAATGCGTTCATTCCTAAGCATAGCAGATATAAGCTGTAAGGACTGATTCCTTTTAACCTTCTGTGGTGTAGTTGGTAGCGCCTTGACTTAGTAATTATAAGTCCTAGGTTCAAGTCCTGGTCGGGCTAAAAAAAAAAATTATTCATATATATATATATATATATATATATATATATATATATATATATATATATATATATATATATATATATATATATATATATATATATATAATATGAATCATTTTTTACACCGACCGGGACTCGAACCTAGGACTAATGATTACTAAGTCAAGGCGCTACCACTACACCACAGAAGGTTAAAAGGAATCCAACCTTATAGCTTATATCTGCTATACTTAGGAATGAACGCATTCTAACTGAATGCCACTATGTTCATTTTACAGATTCCCCAACCTCACTCGTGGCTTCATTTTAGCATTTAATTCAATTCCCAATCTCACTCGGGCCATGAAATTATCAAATAAGCACATTACATATGTGAAAACATGAATCATTTTTTTCCCCGACCGGGACTCGAACCTAGGACTAATGATTGCTAAGTCAAGGCGCTACCACTACACCACAGAAGGTTAAAAGGAATCCAACCTTATAGCTTATATCTGCTATACTTAGGAATGAACGCATTCTAACTGAATGCCACTATGTTCATTTTACAGATTCCCCAACCTCACTCTTGGCTTCATTTTAGGATTTAATTCAATTCCCAATCTCATTCGGGCCATGAAATTATCAAATAAGCACATTACATATGTGAAAACATGAATCATTTTTTACCCCGACCGGGACTCGAACCTAGGACTAATGATTACTAAGTCAAGGCGCTACCACTACACCACAGAAGGTTAAAAGGAATCCATCCTTATAGCTTATATCTGCTATACTTAGGAATGAATGCATTCTAACTGAATGCCACTATGTTCATTTTACAGATTCCCCAACCTCACTCGTGGCTTCATTTTAGCATTTAATTCAATTCCCAATCTCATTCGGGCCATGAAATTATCAAATAAGCACATTACATATGTGAAAACATGAATAATTTTTTTCTTTTACCCCGACCGGGACTCGAACCTAGGACTAATGATTACTAAGTCAAGGCGCTATCACTACACCACAGAAGGTTAAAAGGAATCCAACCTTATAGCTTATATCTGCTATACTTAGGAATGAACACATTCTAACTGAATGCCACTATGTGTAGTGGTAGCGCCTTGACTTAGTAATCATTAGTCCTAGGTTCGAGTCCCGGTCGGGGTAAAAAATGATTCATGTTTTCACATATGTAATGTGCTTATTTGATAATTTCATGGCCCGAATGAGATTGGGAATTGAATTAAATGCTAAAATGAAGCCACGAGTGAGGTTGGGGAATCTGTAAAATGAACATAATGGCATTCAGTTAGAATGCGTTCATTCCTAAGTATAGCAGATATAAGCTATATGGTTGGATTCCTTTTAACCTTCTGTGGTGTAGTGGTAGTGCCTTGACTTAGTAATCATTAGTCCTAGGTTCGATTCCCGGTCGGGGTAAAAAATTATTCATGTTTTCACATATGTAATGTGCTTATTTGATAATTTCATGGCCCGAATGAGATTGGGAATTGAATTAAATGCTAAAATGAAGCCACGAGTGAGGTTGGAGAATCTGTAAAATGAACATAGTGGCATTCAGTTAGAATGCGTTCATTCCTAAGTATAGCAGATATAAGCTATAAGGTTGGATTCTTTTTAACCTTCTGTGGTGTAGTGGTAGCGCCTTGACTTAGTAATCATTAGTCCTAGGTTCGAGTCCTGGTCGGGGTAAAAAATGATTCATGTTTTCACATATGTAATGTGCTTATTTGATAATTACATGGCCCGAATGAGATTGGGAATTGAATTAAATGCTAAAATGAAGCCACGAGTGAGGTTGGGGAATCTGTAAAATGAACATAGTGGCATTCAGTTAGAATGCGTTCATTCCTAAGTATAGCAGATATAAGCTATAAGGTTGGATTCCTTTTAACCTTCTGTGGTGTAGTGGTAGCGCCTTGACTTAGTAATCATTAGTCCTAGGTTCGAGTCCCGGTCGGGGTAAAAAATGATTCATGTTTTCACATATGTAATGTGCTTATTTGATAATTTCATGGCCCGAATGAGATTGGGAATTGAATTAAATGCTAAAATGAAGCCACGAGTGAGGTTGGGGAATCTGTAAAATGAACATAGTGGCATTCAGTTAGAATGCGTTCATTCCTAAGTATAGCAGATATAAGCTATAAGGTTGAATTCCTTTTAACCTTCTGTGGTGTAGTGGTAGCGCCTTGACTTAGTAATCATTAGTCCTAGGTTCGAGTCCCGGTTGGGGTAAAAAAAAAAATGATTCATGTTTTCACATATGTAATGTGCTTATTTGATATATATATATATATATATATATATATATATATATATATATATATATATATATATATATATATATATATATATATATATATATATATATATATATATATATATATATATATATATATATGTATATATATATATATATATACACCTAGTTCGCCTTTTGCGCGTGTTTATAATCCCAGAAATTGGAATAACACCAAAAAAATAATAGAAATAAATGCGAAATACTCGAATAACGCCTATGTAAAAAAATTTGAAAACAAATTTTTCATTTTAGTAAATAATCGACCGCCTCGGAGGCACTTTTCCGCCACGCTCTTCCTGTTCTACCACTTAATGCGATCGGATATTATGAAGAGAATGGAAAAAAAGTATTAAGAATAGACAGCTAACAAACTTGCGATATAATATTGTCAGGGAATTAGTGTGTGAGGGTGCATCAGCTGATACAGAGGCGGCAAAACATTTGCAGATAGAGGTTCGTTTTCCTGCATCCTTCTCCTCTTCTACCGCTTAATGCGATCAGATATTATGAAGGGAATGGAAAAAAAGCATTAAGAACAAACAGCAAACAAACTTGCGATATGATATCGTTAGGGAAAAAGCGTGCTAGATCAAAAACGTTTGCAGATAGAGGTTCGTTCTCCCGCATCCTCGTGCTCACCGCCACCATGCACGCTTCAGTGTATACCTTCAGGCAGCCTTCAGGCACATGGACAAGGAAATGTTCAGAAATATTTATGTAACCTATGTGAGGCCAAAACTAGAATATGCAGCCCCCTTTTGGAATCCGCACTTGAAAAAGCACATAGCTAAGCTTGAAAAAGTTCAAAGACATGCCACGAAACTGGTGCCAGAAATACACAATCTCAGTTATGATGAGAGGCTGAGGGAATTAGACTTACCATCACTCGAAGCTAGAAGAGTGAGGGGGGGATATGGTGACAGTCTTTAAATTCCTTCATGGTTATGATAGAGTGGATAGGGATCGATATTTTGATATGGCTGGCTCTAGAACTAGAGGTCATAGTTTGAAGCTTCGTAAGAAAACTTCTTCGCAGGATGTAAGGAAATACTTTTTCAGTGTAAGAGTAGTTGATAATTGGAATTGGCTAAGCGAGGAGGTAGTTAATGCTATCTCAATCCATAGTTTTAAGGACAGGTATGATAAGTATCACTAAGTATAAAATGGAACCGATGAGGAGACGGGAAGATACGAGCTTTGGGCTCTTTCCCGTATTCACAATTAGGTAAAAAAAAAAAAAACTGTTGCCCACCGCATAATAGAGTGCTTTAATTTGTTTACTCTACCATTAAATGTACACCTAGTTCTCAGAATAACGAGGAGATAGGTCCTCAGAAGTGATGGGTATATGGAAATTGCGTGTAAAACGAGTCATTTTCCATAGGAAGCAATGATAAAGGGCATAGTTCGTTCCACAACCGTCCATAGATAAACTATACCAAAGATATAAGATAAATAAAACTTATTTTATAAATACATAACAAAGCAGATTGACTTGTAGTTATTTATATAAATATGCAAATACTGTACAGTATAAAAGATATACAGATTTATTTTACAGTAAACAAATTAATGCACTCTATTTTGCAGTTGGCAACAGGCTTACACTGGGACGTGCATGGTGGCCAGTGTTGCCAGATAAAGCCGATGTTTTTATTTTCAGATATATGGTACATTTTAAGATATATATTAATTACAAGATGGTAGTACTGTAATTTATATAAAAATATTCTTCATCTTTAAGATACCTGAAATAATTTACCAGCTTACATGTATATTTTTCATATTTATCATTTCTTTCATTTATCTATTTTGGCAACACTGATGGTGGCGGTGAGGACGAAGATGCAAACGTTTTGTCACACTTCCGTATCAGCTGATGCACCCTCGCACGCTATTTCCCTGCCGATATTATATCGAAAGTATGTGTGCTATTTGTTCTTAATGCTTTTTTCAATTTTCTTCATAATATTCGACCACATTAAGCGGTAGAAGAGGAGTAGGATGCGGGAGAATGAACCTCTATCGGCAAACGATCTGCAACTTCCGTATCAGCTGATGCACCCTCACACGCTATTTCCTGACGATATTATATTGAAAATATGTTTGTTGTTTGTTCTTAAAGTTTTTTCAATTTCTTCATAATATCTGATCGCATTAAGCGGTAGAAGAGGAGGAGGATGGCGAAAAGTGCCTCCGAGGCGGTCGATTTTTTACTATAATGAAAAATTTGTTTTTGAATAATTTTGCATGGGCATTATTCGAGAATTTCGTATTATTTTACTATTATTTTTTGGGGGCATTACTGCAATTTCCCAGCTTAAATAAACGCAGAAAAAAGGAACAAGGTGTATATCTTTTATACTGTACACTATTTGCATGTTAATATAAATAACTGCAGGTCGTGGAGATATTCATGGCCAATTTTATGATCATAAAGAACTATTTAAGGTGGGAGGAGATGTTCCTGACACAAATTATCTCTTTATGGGCGATTTTGTTGACAGAGGTTTCTATAGTGTTGAGACTTTCCTTTTACTCTTAGCATTAAAGGTAAGTCGAGTTTTCTGTTTAAAAAGTGTATATGTCTCTGCTACAGGTTTTTTCGACTTATAACGGAGATGTATGTTGCTAAATAGGTTATATTTTGCGGTGGTTGTTAGTAAAAAATGTATAGGACTGTAATGTGTTCACAAATTTTTATGCTATGTTAATTTATTTTTTATTTTTATTTTATGACCTTTATATTTTACGTATGGTGCAGTGAATATAAACTTTTATATATATATATAATATATATATATATATATATATAT